>MU091035.1:0-16158 GCA_014858505.1 Corymbia citriodora subsp. variegata
CTTCAATATGATGACTCATTAATTTTAATCTTTTATTATCATCTTTGTCTTTAGAACAGATTTGTTTGGTACATGTTTAGATCTTCAGAGGTTTATTGGAGCCTATTGTTGGCCCTGAAGAATTGCAGCAGCAGCCTCAACCAATCACAATGCTGTTTGAGGTTTGTCAAAAGCAGGGAAAGAAACTAGAGATAAGGCAAACGAAGAAAGGTTCAACAAATATAGCTAGTGTCTATGTAGATGGCAATTTTATTGCCTCATGTTCTTCTGAGCATAAGGAAATTGCTAAGCTTAATGCTGCCAGGAGATCTTTGGCTGAATTAGCACCATCAGAGCCCATCAACCGTGGAATGATTGAAATAGATGTGTTTGATGGGCCATTTGAAATTGAGGGAGCCAAACAGAAGTTACATGAGCTTTGTGACAAAAAGAAATGGCCCAAACCTATCTACCGGTACACTTCCTTCTTCACTTGATTAATTTACCATTGTTGTGCTCGCTTTGCAGATGTTAACACTTCCAGGCAGTTCCCTTTCCTCTCTGCCTGTTCTTTTGGATTTTATTGCAAGAACCATTGACATGTCCAATCTTCTAGATATTAGTGATTATTACTTGCTTCAAGGTAGTCTGGCATATACTCTACGAAAAAGGTATATGAGTGATAATGTTGGCAAAAATTTATCATGGCCATAATATTTTTGGTATTTTCCAAATGAGATGAAATGCTGAATGCCTCTTTTTTCCTTCTTCACCAATTGTTGGTGCTCTCTTTTTTTGTTTCTTTCTGCTGAAATTTCATGTAAAATTATTCTCTTGATGTTAGTCCTTTTGACTTGCAGAAAGGATGAGTCAGGCCCTCCTCATAGTAAGAAATTTGCTTGTACAGTTCAAATAGCTACAGATGATGGTGTCTATGCTATGGCGGGCGAACAAAGATCCAGAGTAAAAGATGCAGAGAACTGTGCTGCTTCCCTAATGTGCCGTGCCTTGCACCAATATAATTATCTTTGAGTCTCCCCCGAGCATAAGAATCTGAAGAGAAATGCTTTGCTAATTCTTTGCAGCAGCTTCATCCATAAACAGGGGGAGTTCTCTGTCTTGTGATAGCTTGCAAAGAAGCAACTATAAAAAGATGCCTTCTTTCATATTATTATGGTTGGTGGAGACTCATAGTTAATTAGATTTGTTCAAAGCGCGGAATGTTTGGGTGGGTAAATTGCTAGAATACATGTTGTATTTTCCATTATATTTCATATTTCTCAATGCTTTTAAGTTCTCTTTACTGTTGTTGAGAACTGGCATATATGTTTGGGTTACCATTTCAATGTTGCAGACCGGCAGTATTTTGCGTTCATTACAACCTCGTTTACAGTTGAAATCTCTGATGAATCATTGGGACTCGATTCCTCTTATCTCGATGCTTTGGAAAAGTCTCGATGACATGAAAAATATGCAACTTTATTGCCCTGAGTGGTACATCCGCTCGACAGATCTTTTTTTATTTGTTTGAGTGTATTGTTTCCAAGTAAATTATTATCAATATGAAAACAAAATTAAATTAGAAAACATTTGGATGGAGAACCAATTGCAAACCATTTTTTCCTCAAAAGACTTGAAAGATGACAGTCGGTTAGTGCTCAACTTGGACATCTAAGTGTGGCAGAGAAGACAGTGACTAGCTCGCAGTTCTTTGAGGAAGTGGCTGCCTCGCCAATTGGTGGCGGTGATGGGCCTGGCGGCACTAGTAGTCGACTATTATAGTTGTGGTGTTGATGGTGGCAAGTGGTGGTGATGGCCACAAGTAGTCGGCTATTATAGTTGTGGTGTTGATGGTGGCAAGTGGTGGCGGTGTTTGGGTGACACAATAAGCCAAAATCAATTGTGGAAAATAACTTCCACTTCTTGAAGTCAGAGATTACATGCAGATCTCAGAGTTTCCTGACTAAATAAACTTCCCGGAAGCTCTTCAACCTCTTCCATAGGCCACACTACGTGCCATGATTTCCAGAAAGTCACTATTCATCTATACCAGGGGATGTTCAGTCCGTATCTCATCCTTCTCTTGTAAAGCTTATGCTGAATGCCAAAACTTGGAAACCGACAGACAAGGAAAGATAAGGAACAAATATCCACGCAAGCAGCAAACATTTGTGGACAGTGTTGCGGACGCTGGCTCTTCTCATTATAGGCAAAGACTGAAAAGTAAAAAGGTACCTGTCTTTATAAAGAGCAAACAAAAGATGATTGTTTCGACGTGCATCCGGCAAGAACATTCTATTGAAACGAACTCCTCGCACAAATCGAAGGGACTTTGTGGACAACATCAAGTAGAGGGTAGACAGAGAGAGAACATTGTGTGGTTCTCAGAGGGTGCTTCCAATCAATACTAGCGGAATTTGTACTCAGGGTTCCTCCAAAAAAAGGCGCACTACAGTGTTGATTCTGTATACCCCTATCAGCTGATCTGAATTTCTAGAGTTAACTCAGAGATGTTGCAAGGAAAAGATAACATCATAAAAAGGAAAAGAAAAAAAAAAGGTGTTTCATGGGATTACAACTTTAATGCTGTAACGACCATATTGAAAGTTCGAAAATAGTGACCACGGCCATGGCCATGGCTTCTAGTAGAATTTCGTGTAGAGAGAGCTATCAATGTCACTCTTAGCATTTGTTCTCCACTAAATTAGTCTTTTCGAGCTGACGAAATAGGGCAAGTTGATCGCTCCCAACAGTTGCTGATGACGTGGCCAATTCAGATAAACCGAACAGAAAGAGGGACAGACAAGCCAGACACTGTCGTGCGTAACCGCCAGGTCAAACAATCGCACGTTGTAGTATCCATATGCACCTCCTACATGGAACGCAGTGGAAGAAATGAAGAGTCTCCCTCCTCCATAGAATCCTATTACATGAAATTACTTACAAAAACCAAAGTAAACTTTGACGAACAATGATGCATCATCATTGAGGATATATCAGCAATTGAAATTGGATAATTAAATTAATATTCTAGTTCAGTACAAATGACATCCCTTGATCAGGTTCCATGAGACCCGAGCAGATTCTTCAAATTGCTGTCTCGACTAACCAGACTAGTCTGATATTCCCACAGAGGAATGATCAATGTGAAGGAATAATACTGCATAATTTCAATAGACTTCTAGACTTTCTCAAATAGACTTCATAATTTCAATATTCCCACACAGAAGAGATACTGCATAATTCAATAGACTACTAGACATGACTAGTAGAACCTACTTACAAAATATAGTTGGAGAAAGATGAAATAAATGATACTTCTGCCTTCTTTTCACACCCTTGCCCACAGAACCAATGATCCTAACAAAGATAACGTAGTAACCATGTGAGAATATGGCTATGGATTATATAATACGTGAACAAACTGATCTTCAAAAGGCTTTCTGATAAAACCCGTGGATCTTCTTCCATGATTCTTCTCTCTGCATCTTCAGCTGCTTGTAGAAGTTCCCGATGAACGTCTCGGCTTTGGTGAACAGCTCTTGCTTGCTGATCCCCTCAGCCGGCTCTGGTTCTTCATCTTCTTCACTGTCTTCCACACACTCGTATTTCTGTGCCTCAACCTCCCCACCACCAATGAAGAACAGGCTCGGCATGGAGGGGCACTTCTTGACCTTCTCCTTTATCACCGCAACAGCACTCATCTTCTCAGAAGCAGATTTCTGCACGAATCGAGTCTTCTTTTCATTGCTTTCGGGAGGTTCCTTCTTGATGCTTTCAGAAGCAACAGTGGGCTTCTCTACAGTAGCATCTCCTTTATTAGGAGTTGGAGCTGTGTCTGAAGCCAAAGTCGCGGCGGTGATTGGTTTCGGTGCATGACTAGCAGTTCTTTTGTCATCCGAAGGCTTTGAGAAGATGGAGAGAAGGCCGGCTTCTGCTCCGAGTGTTATGATGAGCAGGTTGAAGATGAAGTAGAGGTATGGTGACCTTAAGTTTGAGGAGAGAAGCGGTGTCACTAGGAGAAGTGCAAGCAGAAGTGAGAGCATCAACACTTGGGACTTCTTGAGCTTCTCCATTAGGTGGTGTCTTGGAGGAAATCGGTGCTGGGTTTGTGGCTTATTTGTCTGAGAGTCGGATGATCTGAATGCTTAGCTCGTGGGGATTGTGGAAGTGGGGACTGTCCAGGGAATGTCTTCAGACGATTATATACAGTAGGTAGGAGAGAGAGAGAGAGATGGACATTTTCTTGGAAATTTTCCGTGTGAAGAAAAATTTGAGAGCTGCATCAGTCAAAAAAGTGCGGAAGGTCGGCATTGACTGACCAAATGGGCGTTATCGAGTGCCAGAGATGTTCGTCCAGTCCTGACCTTGTATTTGAAATGGTAATGACGACGTGTTTATCTGCTAGCTCAGACATAATTCTTGAACTAATGGCTCTCTGAAAGTTCAATTTATGGAATCTTTAGTTGTTTGTTAAATGAATCTCTCATGTGTGAACATGTCGAAATGATTCATAAATTCATTTCTTAACATATATTTGATAGTTGGAGTTATTGAATAGGTTAATTATATTCAATATAGCCAAAAATTATATGGCTATTAAATGAGTCCTTACTTTATCCAAATCTAACCAAACTTTGTGACTTCACCCTTATTTTAAAGATGAAAACAGCTTCTTCTTTTTTTGTCCATTATTATTTTTTTATTAATCATGTAAATTTCATCCTATCTTTCCTCGATTGCATTTCACATTGTTATTTTTACGTAATGTTTTAATCTTTGCTCTTGCCATTGCAATTCATAGTCAACATAAATCATCTTCTTTGTTATCTTACATTTTAAAATTTTCATTTCTTCCGCGTTATACGGCGATGTAATTTAACAAATTCACCCTGAAGTACTAGCTTTCTCTTACAGATATTGAAAATTCTATGTAACGTTGAAAGCCAATCATTTAGTATCTTACAATCTACATGGCAATTTTATCCGAATAACATATACACAATAGAAGTTTTAAGTAGGCTAACTAGGTGGATACAAAATTTCATAAGTTAAATTAAACATGGTAATATTTTAGTAAATGGGTCAAATTGAGCATAAATGAAATATTAGATTCGCATTACATATAAATGAGTCAAATTTGATCAAATCATTTTCCATCCAACCCAACCGATCCAACCGACTCATTTGATGGCCATAATCACGGGTTACGAGTTTGAAAGTGTAAACTTAAGGATATTTCACCAACAATCATGATGAATCACGCATAATATATTCCTTAGAAAACGAATGCTCTAATAGAGAATTGGATCATGCGCGGAGCATTAGCATCGAAACGAGCACGGCCGGCAGGTATTTGGCTCTTGCATCGATCGATAGCCCAGAATCTCCGGGGCTAGAAAGCAACGCGATCGCCTAGATAGATAACTATTGACGTTTGCATGCATGCTCAAGGAGGCAAAACAAGATCAAATCACACCTACTTTTGAAAAATAAAAATAAAAAATAAAAAACCAAAAAGAGGAGAGAGATAAGGTCGGTGAAAGCAAATATTCTTTGGGGGCTCTCGAGATCACCAACTTTTCTTCTTCTTTTTCTCTTCCTTTATTTTTTTATTTTTTTAATCTTTTTGTAGGGGTGGATGGGCGATCGTGGTCGAACCGAGGAGGGGAAGGTGCCAATTCTTCTGATGCCTGGCTTCACGGGGCTGTGCCTCACGTCGGACGGCAACTTGGTATTCACACGTGGGTCCCACGAAGGTTTTCGTGGGCCCCACTCTTTTGAAAAATTTAAGGATCTCTTTTCTTTTTCGGCCATTTTGCACCCCCTCCCGCCACCCGGAATCTCTGCCCCTCCTCTCCATTTCTCCACTGAGAGACCCACTTGTTCCTCGGTGCGGTTGTAGACCCCTACGGAGATCGATAAGGTATCACGCCGTGCTGATCAATGGCAAAAAAAAAATGAGGATTTGAAAATTCAAATTGAGATGAACATCGCACGAGTAAATGTGACCGGTTGATTTCACCAATTTACCTGAGAAAGCGAAACTTAAGATATTCATCTTTCCGACACATTCGTTCTTTTAGCACAATGGACCAGAGATATATCATTCGAACGTTTCAAGAGGGAAAATTATGATATGAGTTATTTTAAGTGGTTGATTTAGGCTCCACATTCATAAAATGCCATCTCATCTATAAGTGAGATGCTTTATCGCTAGATTCTCTTAATAAGCCATGATCCACAAAATGTCCCATTAATGAATAACACACATGTATATTACTCGAATCTGGCGTTTCAAAATCAGACTAGACGGGACCGTTCATGATTGAATCAATTCTTTTCAATTGCTATAAAAGATCGTGAAAAGGTAGATTTGATCCTCTGACCTTTTTGAGAATAAATGTATTCCCCCAACTATGACTCGTTTAGACTATGTTTGGTAAACCTATTATTTAGACACATCTTTTATCTTTAAAGAAGGATAAATCTACAATTAGTATGTCCTGATCCAATGAGCTCAATATAAGGCTCTAGCAACCTTACATAAACGAGTATATGTATATATATGAGCCATGTACGAATGACCTATTCGGTATGGCCTTCGATAGTGCTTCCAAAACACTTCTCAAATCCCACTGAACTCAACTTGAAAATCAAACTAACCACCCTATATAAGATTGAATCAATTCAACAATTATTTGTATGTCAAAATGCTCTAATATCATCATAGTTTAACTCAATTATCCATGAAACAATAAATCTCATTCTCACAACTTATTCATCCTCGCTTGACACATGAACGCATCTAATTATAAAATCCATAAACAGAAACCGCGACATGAAATTCTCTAAGAGCATGAAAATGTAGTTGTTGGACTTGGACATAAAAGTGCAACCTATCCCTTATCATGTTTGTGTTTATCCCATTTCTTCTCGTCTAATGCCCTTCCATCTTTTTACATCTGGCCCCCATCCCTTATCTTGTTTGCTTTTATCCGTATCTCTTCTCGTCTAATGCCCTTCCATCTTTTCACATTTGGCCCCGTTACATTTGTTTCATTCGCAAACACGTCTCCACTTTTCAGGGGAATGCAATTTTAGTCAAACAAGTGAACAAAATCTTTCATCTCGTGGCCCGCATGCATGTAGGAGATCTATAAAAAGTGCCTAAAAGCAGCCAGGCATATATTCCCTCGTCAAGCAAAGGCATTGGTCACGATTCCTACATTAAGTTAGAATCGTTGGATGATATTATCACAATCACTCTCTTATCTAGTCAATATTTTGTGGATGTGGGTGCATCGTGCTCACGTCCATTGGATCTTGGCATAAAAATGAATAAATAATGGCGTCGTCATATATACCTAATCCATGCATGTTCATCAGTTTCTTGTCCCCACCAATTCCAAATTTTAATCCTTACTATGCTTAACCCATCTCATGCGTAATTACCTTGTTTCTTGGAAACTTAAATATTGCCTTTTCTTTTTGATGGGAAAATGAAACAAATAATTCTTAAACTTTGGCCAATTGTGCAATATCAATCCTAGATTTTCAAATTCTTCAATGTGATAAATGAACTATGGATAAATGTTCAATATAACCCTTCTATTTGCTAAGTAGATTTATTAAAAATGGCAAGTGATCATGTCCATCTTTTTATTCATATACTGTAGAAAAGGAAAAAGAAAATTAGGGCGGAAATAAAGCTATTGTTATTTGATGATGTGGATTATTATATCCTGATTTGAGATAATCCACGAGTAACCTTTTTTTCAGCCCCCCAATTTTAAACTTAACGAGTTGAAAGCCAAATTAACAAATCTCGTTAACTTGAATTCACGGAATGATACCATTGAATATTGTCATATACTCTAAAAAGCAAATTGAATATTTACCAATAGTTCATGGACTATATCAAACAAATTTAAAGTCTATGGATGATATTGCACATTTGACCAAAATTCAAAGATCACCTATGGCAATTTCCCCTTCTTTTTTTCCTAAATTGTTGGTGGACTGAGTGATAAACTGATAGCCCATGGCTCAGTCCTATTATGTACTAAATTCTTCTTCTTTTTTGGTAGGTACCGAATTCGATTTCAGGAGGTGGGGAATCATGGTCATATTTCATACACCTCGACTTGGCCCAAGGTGATAAACAATTCACAAAAACGAGCTGTGGACCGACTTGATACTTGAGCGCAATGGGCTTGGACACGGCAGCCCATTAGCAACTAAAGAAACTTGTTCAATCAAGAGCCTGCATCTTAAGTCCCCTGTATAAGTGATACACATAAAGGGAAGGATTGCTCGCGAGAAGCTTACACACACAAGACATCCGCGACATGGGGCTGAGAAATCATCTATCCATTAGTACTCGTCGATATATACACACTGATAAGCACGTACAAACTTAAAACTTCAATGTACCACCCGCTCGCCTTCTTCGTTACTTGACAATGGTATGTAAATTATTTTCGAGAACTATGAAACCTCATAGAAGATTCGTGGTTTCCAATGTTGGTCAAGAAATGTGTCTCGACGATTGATTATCTTTGTAATTAGCATACCCGGATAAGCACCTCCCTTCGGATAAGGGTATCAAGAACATGTACATTTCTAGGGTTTTTGCGCGTGAGATTCTCTTTTGATTTGTCGCGTTCGGATGTGGAACTGGATCGGTTTGCATGTCGTGGAGAAATTCAAGAATAGTGCTGTGGACCTGGACCACGACTATTCCTTTGGCATGAGTGTGCAAGAGAGGAAGAATCCTTGATGTTTCATCGGCTGACGTTGGCCTCTCGCGCATGATGGGGGAATCAAGCTAACCATCAAGCTTATAATTAGGTGTATTGCGCAACTTAATCAAAGAGATACTGCTATAAAAATAGGGAAATGTTGTATTAATTTAATGAAGGATATGTACCTAACTGGTCTTATCATTAGAAGAATGATAATGAAAAGTATACCTAAACTCACAGGGGCTGCTTTCATTTTGTCACGTTGAGATGGCTTATTTCTTTGTCAATGAGATATTTGGTCTTGATTCGACTCTGACCTGGAAGTATGGGTTCTCCTGTAGACGTAGATTTTTAAGAATTGCAGCGTTATACTGGCAACGGATTGAAATATTAGGAAAAAATAGGGAAAAGAATACTAGACATAAATTAACTTCGCAGAAATGTTAAATTTCTAGAAAATATTTTACAGAAATCATTTTTCTGAAAAATGGCAATATTATTCCATTATTTGGAGAGTAATAGTAATATGTGCACGGGCAATTGATGAACCAAGCATAGGCGTCGAGAACACAGGCGCGAGCACTTGGGTCTCGAGTATGAGCTCAAGCATCGATCTCAAGTCCATAGAGGCAAGGCCCAAGACCCTAGTGTCTATGCTAGGATCCTTGCCACCCAAGCCCTAATCCACAAAAGCTTAGGTCGGGCTGGGGACTCGGCATTCAAGCTTGGGTCCCTGACACTAGAGCCTAGGTCCATCGAGGTTAGGCTTGAGACCTTAGTGCTCGTATCTAAGTCCCTGATTATCAAGCCTAGGTTCTCGATGCTCAACTCGAGGTCCATTGAGGCTGGGCCTAGGACCATGATGTCCATGGTCAAGTCCTTGGTACTCAGGCTTGAGACCCTAGTGCTTGTGCTCAAATCTCGATGCCTAAGCCTAGACCCCGATGGATTCAAGCACAAGCATTGAAGTCTTGAGCCACGGCCTCAATGAACCGAAGGATGCAAGGGATTTGGCAACGACCACTAGGATCTCGAGCCTTGCCTCTGTATATTTATAATTGAGAAAAGTTACCGTTTACAACATGACAAACGTCATTTGTGAAAAATATCAACGACCCAAGATAGTGGGGAGGGAAGAAAGGCAGAAGGCATGCCGCCTAAAAGAAATTGAAAACTGGTCCATGTTGACGTGCTCAAAGTTATAATAAGAGTCAATCATGACAGCACTAATAGAGAATCATGCCACCAAGAGATTCCGGATCTGGCCGCTTTGTCCGGCAAGTTCCTTCTTAGGTCTTTTCCTTTCATTAGTTGTGCAATCCCCTCTTTGCCATCAAATTATTTGCCGTATGAAATGATATCTTCCAACTCTTTGATAAGTGCTCACCTCATGTGATCTATTAATATATGTCGGGTGAGGTCGATTAGAACCTCAAAAATCATTGTTAAACATACTCAATAAAGAAATGCCACTAATCACAAGGAAAAAAAAAATTGTTATGAACCAGAGTTTACCTTGTCCAATCTTTTGTTACTTAAATCCCAATAAAAAATAATCTACAGTAAAATTGATCATAATTCCTCGCGCCGTTTATTAAATCGATTTGTATTCTGATATATATATTTGTGATTATCTGTTGAATGACATGTGCTTGGCAGCTTCCTCAATTTTCTTTTTTCTTTTTTCTCTTTTTTAAAAAGGTGAAATGGTGGGGCCCACGTGTGTTGTAGCACGTGGTGGAAAACAGGGCTTTGGGGGGGGAGGGGGGCCCACTCACGTGAAACGCGATTGGCCCGACATCACGAGAAAGCGTCCCGTCAATGTGGAGATAAGTGGGGCCCCACCACCACGAGACCCGGCCGGTGTACGGCCGGGTTTGCTTCGGCTCTCGGGCTCGGAGTCTCTCCCGCCCCGAAACTTCCTCGCCTGGACTCTTGTGAAGAATTTTAGCCTCGTTCCCTCCCGTCGCCTTCATTTCCAAGCAAACATACCAACCGCCAAAAATTTGCAGCGAGTTGCTTTCTTGAGTACTTACATCGTAAGAAGCTTCGTTCGAAACGGCCTTAAATGAGCAGCTTTCGCCGAGCTTGAAGGTAACTGGAGAGCGGAAAGACTGTCGGCAAGAAGCTTCGTCGAGCGCCACAAGAAGCTTCATTGAGCAACCAGTGTATTTCCCCTCTATGAGACTTTGCGCATGAGAAAATGCTAGAAAGTGCAATTAAAAAATTTGTAAATCAATAGATGGAAGGATGCCACACAAATGTATATGAAACAATATTTCAGCACCCCTTCTAACATGTGTGCCAAATTATAGGCAGCATTTGAAATTTTGACTATGAATTGAATTAGAACTTTGATCACGATGAGTGGAATTTGATTGATGGAGGTGGATGCATGTGCATTGTCTCTGATATCATGTTAAGAATTAAGCAAAAGATAAAGTTGTGAATCTATGTATACTGATGAATAGTATATGGACTTATTTATATAATGGCCATCAATGATAACATTATATTACAATGAGAATTATAAGTAACCGTGATTACAAGATTACAATATAAGAGATATACAGAATCAAGTAATATATTTTTAATATCCCCTCAAACTCAATGTGACATAAAAAAATGTCAAGTGGAGTTTGAAGAAAAGATCTTGAAAAGTAGCAGCAATTTGACTAACCGATAAAGTAAAGACGAGATAAGCGGTGCCGTGAAGCATGTGAACATATAAAATGGCAATATATTTCAATATGCTTAGTGTGTTCAAAGAAAATATCATTATGTGCTATTTATATAGTACATGATCATTGCAATGAATTACCGTTCCATCATTATAATAGACGTTCATGTCTTCTAACAACCATTGCGACCATCATAATTTTCCTATTGTACAAGTAAGAGCATGATATTTTATTTCCGCACTCAATTGGGAGGCAATAGTATTTTTGGTTATGCCATGAGAGAAGTAAGTTACCTACAAAGAAAAAAGTAGCCAGTAATGGGCGACCATCAAGAGAGTCTCCAACCTAGTCAATATCAGAATAAGTCTTCAACTCCAATGTAGATTAAGTGAAAAAAGTATAGACCGTGAATGAAGGTGCCCTTGGCATAGTGAAAAATTCAAAGAATGACAGCAAAATGAGTGATTATTGGCTTGAGGTGTTCAGTGGCAGAGAGGGCTAGTGGCACGTTGGGCTGCATAGATGGCGATGTTCTTTCTAAATGTGGACTTAGCCGAGGAAAACAAAGCGAATGGTGGTGTTGACATGCCTCACATATGACGGCGGCATTTTTTCCATATTTGGAGATCATTCATGACCTATTGTCAAGTGATATGTGTCAACAAGTATGTGACCTTATTGGTAAAGGGATCAGGCCTAGGACAGAGGGTATTAGGTTTAAGGTTCGATTTCCGTGAGCATTGCATACATATGTTAAAAAAAAAAAAAAAAAAGAGAGAGTAAGATAGAAAAAAGAAAAAAGAGATGTGGAAATCGATGTTGAATCTTGTATGCCGTTGGCCGTCCAATCTGAAACTTGCTATTGTCGACCGTCAGGTTGGAACATGGCAGATTCATTAAACGATTGTTTGGTTTGTTCGGCCAGATTCGTCTTGCAATAAATAGAAAAGCTTGAAATGATTTCCTCTAAGAACGGGTCTCGATAGTGGAGAGACAAATGGAGTTGTCACTGAACGCGACCAAAGGCCTAATGTCAAAAAACAAGAAGAAAAAAAGTCAATGCCAGGTGCTAAGATAGAACGACAAGCGATCAATACTTGCTAACTTTGTGTTTTGAAATGTTGTCCTTACAAATCGATCCACCACATACTATTTCTCAGAAAGATAACATAATAGAAGATTCTTGAATGGTGCGAATCGAATTCAAATTTATGATCTATTTATTTGGGGAAAAAATATCTGTGGGGATTTGTTATTTTAACTTTTTAATATTTGGATGACGGAAAATTAATCAATTTAATAAAAATATTTTCGAAGGACTAAAAAATAATAAGTTTAAATTTAGAAAAAATCACTACCCCCTATTAACAAGAAAAAATCTCACCCCTAAATTATCGTATAAATGAAAATAATCACGAAACTTTCAGTAAAACAAACGTGTGTTTTAAGTATTGGCAAGCTTGACCATTCGCTTCGTGCACAATGGTTCGAAGTAACACGACACGTGTCCTTTGTTTAACCGTGAGATGAAAAGGCGATGCACGCGTGTAAGAAAATAACGGCACGGACAAAATTTCCCCAGAGAATCAAAATTGACCGCGAGGTCATTTTCACTTCGTAGGCTGAGCATATCTGTCCGGCTTGTCCAATTCTTAATGAGGCCACGTTCGAACAAGACACGTTAATCCAACGGCCCAAAAACAAATGATGATAATAATAATAATAAATCGGACGGACAGGATTGTAGCACCGAAGATGATATCGCGATGCGTTCCCACTCGTTTTTTATTTTTCTTCAGATGACGAAATTTCAACGTCCTTGGGCAAAGGTGGTTGTTGTAACAGAAGGGACCATGTACCTTCTTCCAAACGTGGCCCACGTGTCTCCAATAATCTACCTTTATTATATTTGCTAATCCGCTTTCAACCCAGTACGACATCTAGAAACTAGCCCTCGTTTCATTAATATTTTCTCCTCCAGATAATGTTTGAAAGCCTTGTTTATTTTCCATCTTTTCCATTACTCCTTTTTCTTTTGGGAAGAAGCCAAAAGGAATTTTAAATTTTGTCCATAGTAACATGCTATTCTTAAACTTTTTTTTATGATGCGAAAAACTTCAAATTATATCTACTACGAGACATCTGTCCTTAACTCTTTCTCATGACATATTTATATTTATGTGACACATTTGCCAATTGTTAATGTTTTATCAGATGATTGTTTTTATTAAGGTAAATACCACCAAAAACTTGAAATTATACTACTTGCAATAATTTTACCATAAACTTTTTTTATGCCACAAAAATCCCCAAACCATATTATTTATGACAAATTTACCTTATACTTTTTGACTGAAGGACATTTTCATTCTTTTTCATTTTTTTTTCTTCTTCTCATTGTTTCCTTTGCCATGGCCAATAGAGAGAAGTTAGCAATGGCCACTCTCGCCAATGTCAAAGTTGATGAGGGTTGCCCTTGCCTGCTCTCACTAGATCCAGCCAAGGCAACCCTCACCCAGGTCAAGCGAGAGAGGAGAGCGGCCCTCACCGGATCTAATTTGGGTGGCCCTTGCCTGACTTCGATGTTGACAAGGGTGAGCGAGGGCAACCCTCGTTGACTTCCATGCCAGTGAGGACGACCATCACCAGCTTCCCTCTACCATGGCCAACAAAGGGAAGGAAGGAGAAGAAAAAAGAAGAAAAAGAAAATGGAAAAGGACGAATATGTCATTCAGCAAAAAATTATGGTGTAAATTTGTTTTAAATAGTATAGTTTGAGAATTTTTGTAGCATAAAAAAAGTTTAGGTTAAAATTGTCACAAATAGTATAATTTAAAGTTTTTTTTTATGGTATTTATCCTTTTTATTATACCCAACATGTTATCATTAGTTGCTTTATGACGTGACTGTAGGTAGATTTTTAACGGTTCTCGTTAACAAAATTTTAATAAAAGGTAAATATGTTATATATGTACAAATTTATGATTTTTTTGTATTATCAAATTTTTTAATCATAAATATATCATAATAGATATAGTTCGAAATTTTTTCTGATTTTTCCCTTTTTGGGGGTATGTCATCTCTTGAAAGTTGGGATTTCTAAAGCCATAATTTCCATCTTGAAAAAGTTTTTCCGATCCTTTTTGTTGAATTCTGACTTAGGAAAGATTTTTCGGGTATTTGAGTACTAAAAAGACAGATTCGACTACTAATCAAGTCTAGAATCGTGATATGATCCGCCTCAAAATAAGGAATATGCGATGAGGTATATGCAAAAGTGCACGAGAATCGTGTGTGTCCGAAATTACGTTTATCGAAAAAAATGCATGATCAGGAAAAATATAATGTGTGCCCACGAGCGTGTGAACGTGGTCTCGTCATGGCACATTGCCGCCTAATTGCGGGCGGGGCAGGACGATGCGGAAAATTCCTGTTGACTAAAAATAAGAAAAACGAAATTAAAAATTAGAGAAAAAAATGAAAAACAAAAATAGAAGACGAGGTTTGGCACTTTTCCCGTCCGAGCCGCGTGTTCGCACCTGAGTGGCCCATCTCAGTGGTCCGCCACCGAAGCCGGTCGGTTCGTCCCCGTCCGAACCCGAAGCCGAACCTCCGCGCTTCGGACATTTCGCTACAGGACAAAACTCATGACAATTATTGCCTCTACAGCAGTCGATAATTCACACGGGGTAACGACAGGCATCCGGGTCGGGTAGATCGACCCGAACCGTTTTTACCCGCCGGCCCGGCCCCCTGGGTGAACCTCGAGTCAGTCTCTTTTCAGCTATAAAAGGCGAGCGAACGGTCCAGCTTGTCCGCCCACCCAACCATCTTCGCTCGCATCGCCTTCCAGAAAAATCTCTCCTTTCCTCCACAACCGCAAGCTTCAAACCTGGGAAAATCCGAAACCCAAGTTGCTGGATCGCTCGCGCGGACGCCGGGGCTCTCTTCCTCTTCCTCCTCCTCTCCTTGAATCGCTGCGAGTTTGTGTTCGTCGGGGGTAAAACCCGGGAACAGACGAGTTGGAGACATCACGGCTATACACGGCGTAGCCCGGCCTCTCATCCATGCCCGCTCCGTTCGACGCCGCAAGGGTTGCCTGATCGCCGCCTCCTGCGTCGGCAACCCTTCGCCGCACGGCGGACGAGGCGCCCTCCCCTCCGAAGGCGGCAGTCCCTCCGACCTCCTCTTCCTCGCCGGCGGCGGTCCCTCCTCGCTCCTCTACTGCTAGCGTATTCTTTTTTAGGTTCCTCGTATTCATCCCTAGCTACAACGTATTTTGTTGCGTGTAACGAGCTAAAGTCGCTGGTTTTTTAGATCTCGTATTTGTCTGTGTACCTGTTCTAGCTGCTTTCGATTTGATTATCGTCGAGAGAGAGAGAGAGAGAGAGAGAGAGAGAGAGAGAGAGAGAGAGAGAAAGGGAGTTGAAAGAAAGGTTAGACAAGATGATGCTCAAGATTAAGAGGGTTCCGACCGTCGTTTCAAATTACCAGAAGGAGGAGGTTGAAGGGGGGCGTGTCGGGGGTTGTGGCCGCAATTGTCTCAACAAGTGCTGCGTTCAAGGTAAATTTTTTTTTTTTTTTGCTGAATTTTGTATTTTGTGAGCTGGTAATTTATGTAATTTTGTGAATTTCATCGGTGCGTCTTCTGGATCGCGTAATTGAGCCGTTGTCTACTTTGGTTTGGGATGGATAATAGGGGCGAAACTCCCTTTATATGCTTTCAAGAAGGAGAAGGAAGTCCCCGGCCA
>MU091036.1:0-16146 GCA_014858505.1 Corymbia citriodora subsp. variegata
GATGATGAAGACACCATATCCTGCAAGTCTCCTTCGCGCTTCAACACATTGCCAGTGGGAAATGGCTGATGCGAAATCGAATCGCCAGCCCATGCAACAAAGGGAGGAGGAAGCGGTGGACCATCCGACTGTTGTGTGTTAAGTCGCGTCAGAGTTGGAGAGGACGACGAGGAACAAGAAGACGTGACCTCGCTCCATACATATTGATATTGCTGCAGCTGCATAACTTCTTGGCTCGTCGCCTGGTACTGAGGCCACGAGAGGTGATTTTCGGCGGTGAAATTCTCATTAACTCGCTCCATCACAGGCTTCATGATCAAATCCAAGTGAGAATTGGAGCCTGCAGGGACCTGAGTCAAGCATGATGGTGTGGGTGAGATGTGGCGATTTCGGGCGTTTGGCCGGCCGCTCATGTTCTCAAAGTCCGAGAAGATCTGAGAGAAAGGCTTGTGGGTTAAAGGATCAATTCCTATCTTTTGGAGCTTCTTCTTGAGTTTGGTGTTCCAGTAGTTCTTGACATCGTTGTCTGTTCTTCCGGGCAGATGTTTGGCAATTAGAGACCATCTGCAACAAAACCATATTATGCAACAAATAAAAGCGTGAGAGGAGTACTTGGAAAATACATGAATGCTGCATGCATGGGAATTAAGTTAACACACATCGAAACATTTCATGACAGAAAGATGGGACGGTAAGGAATTTACCCCACCAGCCGTTTGGTTCATTAACGTTTCTTCCGAACTCTAGATCTATGAAGTTAACACTACAACCCTCCATCTGCATTAATCCGCTCATTCACTCAAGAGTTTCCTCCAAGAAATTCGGAGGGGGACTTGACAGGAAAATGAGAGGGCAATTTGAATCATTCAATCTAATGAGACTATGTGATAAACTACGTTCAATTACTACATTCGACAGAGAAATGACGAGCAAACTAGTGTGACCTGCTGCCAAAGATTTTGTGGAGGTTTATGATGAGATCTTCTTCTTCAGGGGAAAAGCCATCGTGCTTTAGGTCGGGCCTCAGATAATTAGTCCACCGAAGCCTACAGCTCTTTCCGCATCTGTTTAACCCTGCATGTGCACCCGCGGGCACGCCTAAAGTAAGACTAAAGCTCTATCAAAACATGGAAAATACGAGATGAGAAGGAACAATGATCTCGTTCATAAAGGACTGGAAAAGACATAAAGAAGACCAGCTTTCTTCGGGACCAAAGTCCAGTTGCCAGTCCCGTGGGCCGACACATATGCAAGTATCTTCGCATCTTCTTCAGGCGTCCAGAGGCCTCTCTTCACATTCAACTTGTCGCAGCATGGCGGTCTCTTCATGACGGCCGACAAAGAGGGAGAGAGAGAGATAGAGACAGAAATCAGAGAAGACGAATATGAGGAATAGGTTGAGGGAAGGGGAGGGAGAGGGAGCGTTTATGAAATGAGGAGGCGAGGAATGCATGGAACGGGCCTTGCCCAGCAAACCCCATTTGCATGTTTGTGTATGAAGCTATTCATTTAAAACGACTCGACGGAATGACATCACCTTCTAATGCACTCTCTCTCTCTCTCTCTCTCTCTTTCTCTCTCCAGAGATGCACATACAGAGAGAGTCACACACCAGAATCCTTTTTGGCTCTCCAAGAACTGTTTGTTTGAGGATCATTGGTTTTGAGTGACACGTTTGAACCAAAGATGGTTCTTGATTTTTGAGTCTCCCTCTGGTTAAAAATTGTGTTACATGCAAAGTCGTGAAGTCCGCATGATGAGCATTGAGCATGGGGACACCACATATGCTCCAATGTCTCGAGAATAATCTTGCTTGGTCTCTATCGTTCTCAAATCTGTCATCTAAACATGTCAAGAACGATTCACTCTCATTCGGACTTGGCTTTCATCCGAGCACGCTCCATCTTGTATCTATGTTTTCATTTCAGATTGATTTATGTGATTATTTACTCCAAAAGTTTATGCTATAATTGTGTAGTGCGATGTGTTTTTTGTAGCTTAATAGTCGCATTTTCTTCTCATAGGCAATGAGAAATGTAATTAGAAGATTGGACGTATGGTAACCAAAACAATTTTAAGGTGTCGTGAGAATTGGGAAAATTACAAGTGACAGGCGAATGAGCAAATTCGTGATGGATTTTATTGTCTTGACAGATTGCAATTCACAGATTCATGATAAAAATTACGAGTGAGAGGCGAATGATCAAACTTACGATCAAATTCAAGAAGGAGTTGTGTTGATTTGTTAAGCGGAACGTACAAAGGCTAAAGTACCATATCCTTTTTGTTTGCAGATAGAGCTTAGAATCAACCAAACCGAAGTCGAGGACGTGCTTGATGAAGACGCACTCTAAAGTATCAAAATGAACGATGAACCATCGAGGTTGCGGGCCTCTTTGCTGCCATCCTTGATCGAGGTCGCCTGTGGCAGCTCGCTACCTCCGATCAAGGTCGCAAGCCGGCATGGGTCGTCCATGGACTACGTTGCACACACGGCGAGAGAAAGGGGCATCGGCGGCTGAAAGCAGGATGGCAACCGCAACGATGCGATGACGGTGGGTCATGGTGGACGGGGGAGGGTGCAAGCGATAGGGCATGTAGTGGGTCGAGGAGTCGGAAATGGAAGCTAGAATTTGTATAGGGTGCGTTAAGATTTGGGTGGCATTCTTTCCAAGGAGGACAGCCAAATTTCGCCCGTGAGATTTTATGTGAGGCTAGAAAGCAGTGGTTTTATAAGTAGAGGATGGAAGGTGACACGGAGACTAAGGGTACATTTGGTAACTATTTTATTTCCGAGAATAATATTTACTCAGAAATGGTTTTCCTTTATTCTATTCCCTGAACGAGTTTATGAGCATTTAAAGGCTTTTGACAACTATTCAAAATTTCTATTTCTAGAATAAAAAAACTAGTAGGATTCTTAAAATTTCTAAGCCTAATAATTTTCTTTTAAATTTTAAACAATTTTGATACTTTTTTCTCCTTTTTCTTTTTTCCTTTTTCTTCTTCTCCTTCATCCAATCACCGACTAGGGCTAGCAATTGGCCAGACGAGGGCCAATGACCTTGCCGGAGTGTCATCAACCCCCGGTGAGGCTCGGCCTCACTTTGGTTGCACGATGCCAATCTATTGGTGGCCTAATGAGGTTGCCGACAAAAAGAAAGAAGAAGAACAAGAAAGAGAAGAGAAGAAAAGAGGACAAAAAAAAAAAATTTAGCCTGATTCTAGAATTATTTTCAGAAACAAAGAAACAACTTTCTTTTACTCCTTGATTCCATCATAAATTTATTCCTAAGAACAAAAAAATGTTATCAAATGGATTTTTGTTCTTTTTTTGTTTTGTTTTAGAGAATAAAAAAATAGAATCAAATATTGTTTGATCGATTATCAAATAAGCCATAAATGTGAGTACGGCACTTTACCTTTTCTTGTTAGAGAACTATACATAACCCGATCATTTTGACTTAGACATGAGAGCAAGGCTAGACTAATGATCAAGGGTAATTTCCTTTCGCGGCTTTAGCTTAAAGCTTTCAACTTAGATTACATAAAGTAACACATGGTCCACGTATTGCAGCGCGCAACTTTGCATTGCCCAAGAATTTTTTATAGTTTGATTTGATGCGAAGTGCGCTGAGGGGGTTGGGGATCTAAACGAACAAAACACAAAGCGATCGCGACCCGACTTTTGCCGAAACATCCACAACCACAAGACCGCACCCAAAAAGTTATCACGATGGCTTGCAAGCCTTGCATGGCTGTCTAGCTTCTATTGTCAATAAATCAAAAGTCGGTATTGCTACCTCCATATCTCTTGTCAAGATCAAGAACACATGCACATTCCAGATGGGCCTCGGTCATTCCAAAGTAGGCCTCCGTCGCTAAGCTTGGTGGGTCATTTTCAGGCATCTGATTTGAACCATTGGAGTTGAGTTCTGAGTCAGAACGTCTGACCAAGCATGGAGTTGGCTTTTCTCTATGGGAAAATTCCAAATTAGAGTTTGTAGTAGGCTCGTTTCTCGAATAAAAATCTAAAATAGACATTATTTTAAATAAGGAGTTGGAATGACTAATTAATGATATTTTCATTTTTTAACCTTTTTTTCTTTTTTCTTTTTTCCTATTTTTTTTCTTTTTTCTTTCTTCTTTGCTGGCGGACGGTCTCAAGCAATGGCTAGCCATCGGTGATGTCCAAAGAAGGATAGGTGAGGCTGTCCTCGAAAGCCATAGGCGAGGGCTCATAGGCGAGGGTCATCAAGTCCTCGTCAAAAAAAAAAAAGGAATAAAGAATAAGAAATAATACATTTCTCTTACCATAATATTTAGCAAGCCAGTGAAGTCAGATTCTTATTTGAAATTATCACGATCACTTCAGACTATTACTAGAGGTTGAGATGATCATTTTGGGTATTGTCTAACACAAGCTCCACCTTAAGTTTTTATTTGAAAAAATGATGATATTTTATGTTCTTATTTGAAATTCCTTACGTTCTCTCTTGTATTTGCCAAAACGCGGCCTACATCACGCTGTTTTCCTTAACCAACTCGAAGTCTCGAACTAGTAGATTTCAGCAGCATGCGGGTCGGTCCAAAACTCGCAGACCAATTTTGGTAGAGTGAATTGACGACTCCCTGTCGTGGCCACGAAATCCCAGAAGGACCCCGAGACAAGAAATGGAGGAAAAAAGGAAGAAGGGTGGGGTCCACGGATGAGTCGCGCTCGCTGAGAAAGCGCCGCGTGTACACCGTGCCAACGATAAGGACCCCACGTCGGATTCGCTTATCTCTCCATCGTCGACTTCACCTGATCCCGGATCACCTTCCGCCGGGAAAAATATTCTTGGAAGAAGAAGAAGAAGAAGAGGAGGAGGAGATGGCAGTGAGCCAGCTCGGAGGAGCTTACTTGGCGCCATGTCGGCAGCCGCTGCTTCCTGGCTTGAGGAGGAGGAGCAGCAGGTGGGGATCTCCGCAGCAGCGCCGGTTCCTGCGGTGCCACGCCGCGAGCCATCGGGAGACGGCGGCGGGGAAGGAGGCTCCCACTTACACGGCCAGGATCGCCACCGACATTCCGCTTTACGAATCACCAGGGGTCTCTCTCTCTCTCTCTCTCTCTCTCTCTCTCTCTCTCTCTCTCTCTCTGGGGCTATTTGGGGGTTATTGCTTTTTGGGTGACTTAACGTCGAGCGTGTGCAGGCTCCGTTCGATCGGTATCTGGAAGACAAGCCCAGAGTGTTCCGAGCCATCTTCCCTGATAAACGAAGGAGCCAACAGCTCAACGAGGTTCTCCCTCTTGAATTAGTACTGCTCTGTTTCTTGTCGATTCGATTGCAGTCTAAGTTGCGCTCGATCGTTGTTTCGAAATTGATGAGCATGTGGCTTCTCGTGGGGTTGAAGTAATGTGCACAACCTCTTCACTTTCTGTTTGATTTCTCAAGCCGCATTTCCCTACAGACGCGCTACCGGCGTTGCATTAGTTGGTGCTTGGCTCTCGTCTCTGTTTAGCTGTAGTCGGGTCTCGCGGATCATGCTTCTACAGAGTCCTATGAACTTTTCATGTGTATGGTGATTGTCGAACTCCACCAGGGAGAAGATGTTGGGCATGCTCTAGAACGCACTGTACCTCGCGGTGGTCAAAGAATCTTAATGTTTGGTCTGGAAAATTTGTGAAATTGCCGTTAATGGGACGGCTATATTTCTCAGAGTGCTGTTCATTAGGGCACAAACACATTGCAATCATAACATAGTCCAGCAAAAATTGAAACCTCAGACGCAATCTGAGTACCATACTTGACACTAGTTGTAAATTACTTGCTTTGAGGGACAGAAAAGATAAGTTACCAGGAGGTTGACTACATGTAGGGTCGGAGCCTCTGTTCTCAGGCTGCTCTGAAGCAGTAGTCACACTTGGCAGACAATCGAACAACTCCTGTTGCCAGAAGCTCACGCTTCTTTATGGTTTATCTTGAAGAGGCCCATCTATTTTTTACAAGGTTGACTCTATATGGCTGCATACCCAAAGTAAGAAAATGAAATTGTGAGAAGGTCATTCTGAATTTTTAACAACAGGGAACCATAATTACTGCAAATACCTCTAGGTTAGAGCTCAACTAATGGGTGCAACTAACCAGTGAATTTTACATGAATAGAGCTAGAGAATTGGGCTAATCTTTCTAATTGACTCTTGTAGTTTTCAATCACAGAAAAGGAGGCATGACTTCATCTTTGTATATTAGAGGTTTATAGCTATATCTGTAAGACCATGCTATTAACTGAGTTTGCTCGCTTTACAAATACCTTGTAAATGGTGTTTCTTTTTCTTTTTCCGTATTTCTTTGCAGGATGGAACACTCTTCTCCTGTGCAAAATCTCAAGTTTATTGTTATGCAGGAAGAGTGGAGAATTCAGATGCTGCCCATACAATTCCTATTCCTGACCGTCTGGCCTGTAATAGACATGAGATTGAGATGCAAATCAAGGGGGAGAGATTATCCGCCACAAATTCCTCAAGATGTTTCTAAAGTTCTTGAACTTGATATTGTAAGGATTAAGGTTCAACAAATCTTGCGTGATCCATTTCTTTTCCTTATGATGACTCCAGAACCAATCTTCTTCAGACACGGTGGGAGCTCCAAGGGCTGGACAGCGTTCCTGAGCCATCTCATTTTGTGCTCGGTGTAAAAGGAGCACTTTATCTAGATAGACGAGGAACAAGGAGCCGGCTCAAAGGTCAGCTAGAGATGAGCATAAGCTTCGTCCTACCTCCAATGCTTGCTCTGGTTCCCGCAGATGTCCTTCAAAGCATTGCAGAATCAGTGAGAAAATCAAAGCTGCCTAAAGTTCACCATCAGTGTTTTTTGTATTGTAGTTACTTTCTGCGAGAATTTAAGATATTTTCAGATCTCTGAGCAATACCTTATGAAGACCAAACTTGTTGATCAGGTATTGACAAGGCTGGTAGAGAACATGAAGGACAAAGTTAATGGTAGCTTACTTGCGGATTATAGCAAATTCAAACGAGAGCAACCAAGGCAGCTGGTTTAGTCCACCCATGACAGGGCAGTGAGCATGCCTAAAGTGAATGTTGAGGCCAGTGCCCCACACTGGACAGACAGCTTGAAAAATCTTACATGCCAGGATCATTGCATTTTTCACTATCTGAACTCCAACAGTCCACTTATACGTTGCCTCAATGCGGATAAAGCAAAATATGGCTGATGTGTGAGAGCACCCCTGAAGCTCCTCCTAGTAGAAATAGTCAGATGTAGGCTTTGCTGTCAGTCCCTCATTCTTGAAGAATTTCTTCATTTTTCACTAATTAGGACAAGCCGAATATACTGGCTTAACTTGCAAAATTGTAAGCCATATGGTTTGGCATGTTATCTAATTTGAGACAGGAATAAGATCTGCAAATTCATGATTATGGTGCAAAACTAGAAGTTTTTGGCTGAGAAAGGGCTTTTCAATGTAGATGGCAGCCCTGCCTTTCTTTGACAGGCCATTGATTTTCAAATCTCTGACCAAGCAGCGATTTGTTTCCTGCAATTCAAGAAACCAAATGTAGTGTAATCCAAGCATTACTATGCTGTAGATGACCTACCATTGGAATTAAAGTTGGTCACTAATGTGAATCTAGTACTGAGGTTCAAGATCTAACAAACTCGGAAAGTTTTGAGTTGAAGCAGTCAGCATTCACCAATAGTCAGAGCAAGAGCAGGAGCCATGCTTGAAGTGGTGAAACCGACTTCGGTCTCTCACAACAATTTCCCTTTCATATATATCTGAGACGATCTTTATAGCAGCATGACAATCTTGACATATTCTTAGATTTTTCATTATGTACAAAGGTGTTCGAGCTCTGGTGCTTATTAGCCCAAAGCATACTGCTAACTTCTCACTGTGTGAGAACAGGGCCTGCTCCTTCTCTTCCTCATTGAACACATGATCAGAACCAGTTAATAGTTGTAAGCTAGTATTTGGAATGTAACCAGCCAAACGCAATCTCCGTATCATTTCATCTAGCATAACGTATATTTCTCTCGTTCGTGGATGTGACTTATCTCCAGCAGCAAACTGATGAAACTTGCCATCAGTATGAATAAAGCTTATTCCGGGCACCTTCCTCGTGACCCTCATCCTAAGAACCTGCCTAAGCAAATTGGCTTTCTCCAACTTTCCTTCCAAAGCATACATATTAGATAGCAATGCATGGTATTCCGTATTTTGAGGATCCAACTGAACCAGCTGCTTCAAAATACGTTCACCAAGCTGGAGTTTGCCATGGACATGACAAGAACCCAGAAGAGATCCTAAAACCACTTCATTCGGGGGGACAAGCATCGTCTTTATCACCATCTCTGCTTCCTCTATCTCACCAGCCCGACCTAGTAGATCCACCATGCATGCATAATGTTCAACTTTAGGTCTTATGCCATATACAACTTGAAGATCATGGAAAAAGCGACGGCCCTCGTCAAGGAGGCCCGAGTGGCTGCAAGCGTTCAACAAAGACGTAAAGGTCAGGTCATCTGGCTTTGCTTCTTTGAGCATCTGAGGAAACATACCCACTGCAACTTTTCCCAGCCCATGCATTGCCAATCCACTAATAATTGCATTCCATGTGACTGCATTCCTACTAGGCAAGTACTCAAAAACTTTCAATGCAATATTAATCCTACCACATTTGGCATACATGTCAAGTAGTGTTGTTCCCACCATGACATCCATATGCTTACCCATTGTCTTCAAAGCATAAACATGAATCCATTTCCCCATCATCACATCTCCCGACTGAGCGGAAGCGGATAGGAGAGAACAAAGCGTAACGCTATTTAATCCCATACACCAACCAAAAACTGCTTCACGTAAAAGGCTAAAAGCTTCCCCGGTATTTCCACTTTCCACATAGCCCACAAGCATGATAGTACCCGCAACCTCATTTCTCTCAGGCATCTGATCAAACACCACCCTCCCACTTAATAAGCCTTCCCACCTAATCACGCCATCTAAAAACACAGTCCAAGTCACCACAGTCCGTTCCTTCATCCCACAAAAAACCCGCCTTGCTTCGCTCATCAACCCGCTCTTCACATACACGTCCATGAGGGCATTGCACGCCTTGGTACTAGTCTCAAACCCCATTTTCACCAACCACCCATGTCCCTGCATTCCCACATCCGCATTCATCAACCGAGCGCAGGCATTGAACAGGCAAACCAGGGTCACGTCGTCCGGTCTCAGGCCCGCATTTCCCATCTCCAAGAACATCCGCAACGCCTCGAAGGGCACGCGATGACGGGCGAGGGAGCCCATCAGCACGGTCCAATCGACAGCGTCCCTGTGCGAGTCGGGAATTCCGTCGAACAGTTTGCGCGCGGAGGTGAGCTCGCCGCAGGAGGCGTACACGTGCAGGAGGGTATTGCAAAGGAAAGAGCTTGGCGAGACGGCGAGCCCAGTGGTGAGCGCCAAGGCGTGGAGCTTCTTCCCAGGGCCGAGACAAGATCGCCGAGCGCATGCTCGCAGGAGAGCGCGAAAATGGCGGGAGAGGGAAGTTGGGGCTGGGAAAAGTGGCCATTTCATAACAGGGACGAGGATGTCGGGGGATGCTGACCGATGAGATTGATGATTTGCGGGAAGGCCTTTCGACCCCGTACGAGAACTAGGCAAACGTTTGCAGAACTGAATACGGGGCGACACGATCGATCTTCACTAGCCGTTTGTGCCACGACTTCTGGCAGGGAAGTCGTGTCTTTCGATTAGATTCTGGCCAAAAGAGAATGTCTTGATTGTTTGTCTGTGTTTCTTGGGTGATTGTCGAAATTCTGAGACCGGTGTATCGAAACTGATTTTACAGAAGAATGTCATAAATTACGAGTGAATATCTTGATAATAGATTGTCTATTATGGATTGAATTAATACACGTCCTGTTTAATCTTTTTCAAACCGGGTAATTGGCTAGGAACTACAACTCGGCTTACGATCAAAAAGGAAAAACCTACAACTCGGGTCAATCACATTATCGTTGCTTGCTATATCTTCAAAATCTAATTTTCATTTGACTAGAAATGTTCACATTGCCGGTTTGCGAAAACATTCGCTTATGCAATTATAATGAAGGGGGCAGCCATTGACTCGGTAGCTCGCTAGCATCGCATACAATTGAAAACCAATGAAATCCAAGAAGAAATCCCTCTATTTAACTCGTATTAATCATCGTAGAAGAGGCAAAGTGGATGGACACAACGAATGGACACAATAAAGCAATTAACATTGAGAACCTCTTTATTTTGTGGGAAATTGAATCCATGAAACATGATAAATATTTGCAAGCATTATACCTTCTGCATCGTCACTGAATTTTGCTTAAATATAAATTGTTGCCAATGATAAAATATTTTCTATCAATTAATCGCTACAAGCAACGCTTCGCAATCATTTAATTTCCATGAAACACATAATTCTTTATCCTCTCATGCATGCACGTCCAAGAAATGAAAAAGCTTGAAGAAAGTTTTATTCACGCCTGGTTTATGCCGACAGCCCTTCCCAAATTATCATCTTAACTAGGCTACGAATCAACTGGTTCAAAAATAAGATCCACAGTTAGAATGATTTGTTGCTTCAAGATTCTCACACCGAATTTTCTATCTCAAGCAGTTCAGTTCGATCTCCTACCTAGAGATAACATGTAAGACCAATCGACTTGCTAGGATTGCTGGTAAATCCAAAATTCGTCCTTTCATATATCATCAGAACAGTGCACAGAAGGGAAGTGAGAAGTGTCAGCAGTTCAAGCCAAAACAGGATACAGAAGAGATCACGGTATAAATTTCGTTAATGTTATCGCTCAACCAGCAAAGAAGACAACAAAAATAAGCACCCCACACCTCAAACCAAAATGCAAACCCAGAGCAAACACTAGAATGCCTCACTACTTGAGTTTGAAGTACAATATCAGTCCGACCGCAATGACAAGAACTGCAATTATTGAGCCAATGATCCACTTGTTTCTGCTCATCCTCCGAGACATGGCAGTCAAAATTCTCTTGCTCTTACCAACATTGTCATCCACTCCGTGAAGCTGCAAGAAGTGAAACATAATAAATACTTGCAAAGCATTACACCTTTTGCACTCATCACAGGGCTGTCTGCTCCTAATAGATGAGAAATTATGAACTTGGTGATGGCAAAAGAAGCAACTTCAGCCAAATCAATAGAAAAAAGCTAGAAATGGATGCTAATACAACGACAAAACATGAGGTAGCGTGATTGTGCTTTGGCTTATCATGGCATTATCAATGATGACATGGCACACCGAAATCAGTCTGAAATGTGAAGCTCCAAAAGCAAATGACTTGTGATAGAAACTCAATTAAAGTGCAATCAGGAAGTACTGTGTTGTTAGCGTGTAAGAGAGACTGTCTCTGTTGATGCAAATCTTGAAGAATTGAAACGCCAAGCTCCTCCGTCTCAAGCATGGTCCTTCTACTTTCCTTAATTCTTTCCCCGGAATGATTTAATCTTCCTGTAGACGTCATCAGTCTGGCTCTTTGATCTGCTGATGCCTGCTTCAAAGTACAGCTATCTAGAGTCATAGATTGTTCGATGTACCAAAAAGCTTGAAATAATGCCTACCCATGATCAGAAGAAGCAAAAGAAGTGATGATAATTACAAGAGCTTTTTAGTTCATCTACAGAGTACATGCTCCAAAGCGCAAGAGAAAGCCAATTAACTTGCTACTGAGACAGCTAATTCTGCACAGACTTAATACAATTGACATCGGCACAAAAACAACAGGAGTGTGATAGAATTACTAAAGTGCTACGAAAAAAATCATCTCAAGGAAAATCTACCAAGTAATTAATAAGGAACCGCGACAGTGTTTATAAACCCCAAAAAAAACTAGACAGATTGATGCATACCGTCAGAGTGTCAGCCATTCCTGATTCCAGCAGATCATCTCGAGCAGCCAAATGACCCAATGACAGTCTTTTAACTTCACTCTTTAGGTTGTTCAGATCAGATTTATATTCCCTTAGCTTAGCGAGGAGCACCGCTTTGACATTGGGCTGCAAACTTCTTGCCTCCAGGTCCATTTTCCTAATCTAATCAAATTAAACAGTGGATAATACTCAGCACACAAAGTACATAAGGCCACCAACAGTAATCTCTTGGAAAAGCAACAAAACAATAATCATTTACCAAAGATTCCGCCTCATCGATTCCAACTTTTATTTCGGAAATCCTCTGCTCCTTGAGCTCTGCAGATTCACAATGCATTCAAAATAAAAGGATCAGCCTCCAGGTCACTTCTTCTTAACAGATGCAGGCTGGACTTTTCAGCCATTGGCAATTCTAGAAGTATAAGCTAAATGCAAGTACACGCACAAAGAAAGAGTCAAATCACAGAAGATCACATAATATTCCTATTCGGGACGGTTCTTACCACATTCAATCCTTTTCCTGTTAGTTCCCCAGAAATAACCCACATTTCGGTCATCACAAAGAACTCAATCGAGCCATCGCACTCATCGTCATCTAATCGCAGCACGGACTAATCAACCCAAAACCAGTCGTCCTTCGTTCCTCATGTAATAAAAAAGCGAACAATTACCTCCATCGGCGGCCGAAGCCGAGGTGCACTTCCTCGACAGATTCGCCGACAGCTCGCAGTACTGGCGCTCGCATCCTTCAAACGCCTCGCTCATCTTCCCTGCGAAAAAAAACACAACCAGAACACGCGAACGAGCTCCCCAAGTCAGCTACGCCGACCGCGAGAGAGAAATCGAACCTCACCGCCGGCCGAATCTTAAAGAGACTCAAAGATAAACCGACACCTCGCGGCGCGGGCAATCAGCCGCGCGCGCACTAGATCGAGAGCGATTTCGAGACCTTTGCGCGATCGGCGACGGAGAAGGCCACCGGAGGTTACGCCGGAGAGCGGGACGGCGCGTCGTTTTCCCGAGAATCGGAAGCCGCGAGAGGAACGAGCGATGGCGACCCGAAACGACGGTGCGCTCTCGGTGGAGTTTTTGGTGGGCGTGGACACGACCGAGGTGGTGGTGGGGGTGATGATGACGGAGAGGAGCGATGATAAAGAGACGGGGCTGTGCGTGACCCCTGTGAAGGGAAATGTACACGTGTAGCCGATCTACATGAGCTTATAATGGCGGGTCGCCTTCCGATTTCGTCCACGTGTCAGCCGATAGGTTGCAGTAGATTTGCCCCTTAATCCTGAAAGAAAGCGGCGAATATACCGTTAAACAGTGCAATTTTCGAATATATTCGAGATAATGATGCAAATGATCATTAATTTTTTTTTCGATGCGTAAAGTAATCTTTAAAATTTTAATTTATTCCTGATAGTCTATGCACTTTAATCCAGTATTTAATATGGGTCATAATCTTTTAATTAATTCAATGCATCTTTAAACTTTTTGTATATGTTCAAACTAATACAAAAGGTTCAAAAATAAATTTAGTTTAAATATATACCAAAAATTTGGAAATTATATGGAAATTATATCAGACAAATTTAAAACTCGGGAACTTTATTGCATGTTAAATTAAAGTTCATGTATCATGTTAAATAAATTAAAAATTCAGAAATCACATTGAATATTTAGTTATAATTCAAAAACCATCCGTACCATTTTCTATTACAAATAGTGATGAGATGTTTTGTTTTCATGGGATTTATCAGTATTGCTCATAAAAAAGTGAATAAACGAAAAATATTTTCATTATCTATGAAATATTTAAACATAAATCACTGTTGATGACTAATTACTCTAAGCATATAGGCTATTATTTTTTTAAAATATTTTTCAAATCAATGTGGCTTATGAACTTTTAACTAATTCAATGCGGTTATTAAACTTTTTGTATAGATTCTAACTAGTCCCAAAAGTTTAAAGACAGATTTAGTTTGAATATACATACAAAAAATTCGAAAATTATATTCGACAAATTTAAAGTCCAGGGATTCTATTATATATTAGGTTAAAGTTCATAGATAATAATAAATAAATTATAATTTTAAAATTACATTGAACATTGAGTTATAATTCAAAGACCATTCATACCATTTTCTATTACAAATAGTGATGAGATATTTTGTTTTCTTGAGATAGAAATAATTAAAATTAATTATTTGTATTGCTCATAAAAAATGAATAAATGAAAAATATTTTCAGTATCCATGAATATATTTAAATATAAATCACTGTTGATGACTAATTACTCTAAGTGATATAGGTTATTATTTTTAAAAAAATATTTATTATTTATTTATTTTTCGTAAAATGAGTACATCCTTTTTATATAATCATTTAATAAGTAATTCGACGAAGAAAATCCCAAATGATTCCTTAACAAAAGTCACTTTCAATTTCGATAATTAGCCCACGTATTCTTTTTCGGAGATTATTATCGAGTAGAAGTTATTTAGGATAGATAATTGTTATTTTGAGCAGAATTACTTGCGAGAATATGAATGAAATTTGGGGGTACGCATCTCCATGGCTAATGTTACATTCCGAGGGGCCCATGCCCCCTCGCCGGCATTCTAGTACCGTTGCAATAACAGCTTTTGCCGACACTCTGCTTTTCTTTTATTTTTATTCCATGGCTATTTCAATTGGCCTACTTTCTTTCTTTCTTTCTTTTTTTTCCTTTCCAATTAGAGAAACATTTATTTTATATTAATACAAATATTTCTAAAGTCTTTTTTTAATTGCCATATAGAATGACACCGAGGATGTTGGCTTTGACATTTCACGGCAATTTTAAAGATCTGCGTCATAATAATAAAAAAAAGAAGCGAAAATTTCAAAGAAGGGATAAAATATCTTAGGCCCCTTCATCCATTTCTTTATTGTTGGGGCACGTGAGGGGAAGGAATCGGCAAGGTCGTCGGAAAAGGTATGAACGATACGGATGAGTCGTTACACGGTCCCGAGGAAGAAGAGTGAAAGGAGGAGATTTAAAAAGGGGACGAGCAGAGCAGAGCAAAGCACGGTGGTGGTGGTGGGGGAAGCTTTCAGTTTCAGCTTCGGCTCTCCTTTTCACTCGACGCCGTGCACGGCGGCGGCGGTCTTGCTGGTTTTAAGCAGGTACGTACGCACGCACGCTCGCTCGCTCCGATTCAGGCGTCGCTTCCCCGCCTCCGGAGCTGACCGTCTTCGCTCCCCTCCGTCCGCTCCGAGAATGTCGCGCACGGCGCGAGCTCACAAGCGCTTTTACTTTTTCTTGTTTTGTATTTTTTTTTGGCTTCTGATTGTTGAATTCGCTGTTCTTAGATTTTCGAGACATGATGATTCTTCGCTTTTCCTTCATATCATTTTAGTGGCGTGATAAGCCGGACGGCGTTTCGGCCGTTCTCGATTTTCCCGAGAGAGTCGGCAGAGAATCGCCCTGAATGTGAACCTCACTTGAGTAGGCCGTCGACTGTGCTTACGAGTTGTGATTTGCTCGATCTTGTGATGTTCTGATGATGTTCAAACTAAGCACCTGTTGTGGTTACTTAGTACACGTAGTGGGGTGTAGATGCGGTGTCTATCGTCATTGATGCTTGGGATGTTTTGTTCGTAGTAAAGATTCTTCCGTTCTGATTCCTCTGGTTCTTAATTAAGCATTAAGTTCGAGAGGTTTAACTGGGTTTGCGTTCATTCTGCTGTCAGTCGCTTAGAGACTGATATAGCTACGTCTATTTAACTCCGTGTTTTGTGCAGAATTTTGGATAACTGTGGGCGTTGAATTTTGATCGGTTGATTCGTTGATCTCCTCAAAGGATGCTAGTCTCTGCTCTTTTAACTTCTGTCGGGATCAATCTTGGGCTCTGCCTTCTGTTTTTCACTTTATATTCCATTTTGAGGAAGCAGCCAAGTAACATCACTGTCTATGCACCTCGCTTAGTTGCTAAACAGAAGAGTGAACCAAGGGGGCAGTTTGATCTCGAGAGGCTACTTCCTTCTGCTGGGTGGGTTAAGCAAGCATGGCGGCTCCCCGAAGAAGAACTATTGTCACTCTCAGGCCTGGATGCTGTAGTTTTTATGCGTATCTTTATTTTCAGGTTATTGAATATTCTACATTCTCTTCTGAATCATTATTTATTGAGCTGTATGGTTCTTCTTTTTTTTTTTTTTTT
>MU091037.1:0-16141 GCA_014858505.1 Corymbia citriodora subsp. variegata
AACAATTTCATTGGGCAGTTATTTCACAACATGTAACTTTACTAAGCCTTAAAAGTGCAATAGGTGCCAAAGAGGTTGATGAGCAAGACGACATTTTCATCTTAGTGGCTCCTCAAAATGCTGTGGGTAACTGTATCATCGATGTAAGGAGCTTGATAGCAAGTGTTTCATTAATCCTTTTGCAATTATGTCCATTTTATGACTTGTGCTGCAACTATATGGTTAAGCAACACTTCATTTTGAGATTGCAGGATCTCAGGGGCATGACTGAATCTGCTGGTATGCGTCCAGTCATCCTCATCAATCCTAGGCTTAAGGTTTGTCCTGAAATTTCTGTTGAGTTGAACATTTTCATTGCTTGGGTTATGACTCTAATTGCACTTAACGAGGTATTTAGCTGATGAATGGTTGACAAATATCCACGTTTCTGTCCCATAATGTCCTACAAGTGAGGCTGCAGCCATATCCTGCAACTGGTCATTATTTGGTCGGTACTAAAACAGAGACTAATAGAAATCATCTCTCAGTCATATTTTCTTGTTTTACAGAGTCAAAGGGATAAGCTATTCTTCAAACAAAATTCAGCCTAAATTTTGTATAAAATGACCCCGAGAAACTCTGCAATTTCTTCAAACTAATGCTTGCATGTTTTTACCATTCTTAATCATTCGCTTGACATTTTGTCTGTAGCATCCAGTTTTTTAGCAGTCTGCAATTGATGTTTTGCCTCTTTCTAATGAGCATGGCTCTTTTTCTCCAGGATTTACCAGGTTCCAGTGGTATCATGCAAGTAAGTACGCTGTTAATATGTGGAAACAAAATGGATATAGGTTTGAACTGATTCTCTTTATCTTGAAACTTGTTTTGAAGACCATGGGACGGGACAAGAGACTGGAGTATGCGGCATCATTTGAGAATTGCTATTTCTTCCGGCTTCTCTACTATGCAGGGACTCAATACCCAATTATGGGTGCTCTCAGGTAAATTTCCCTGATCTTTGACACATACCTCATATTCTAGAGCCATGGCTGTGCAGAAATACTGTTTGAGCACAAGGAATGATTGAATTTACATGCAATAAAACTAGAATCAATTGAGGTTTGGCCTTTGGGGTGGCCCGCAATTACCACCAGAGGTCTTGCCTTTTCTGCTTTCTCCATTCCCTTGCCTAGCCAAAGAAAAAGGACAACGCAGAAGAATTGCTAAGCTTCCTCAGAATGAAAGTAGTGTGTGGAAGTATGCATTTTCTTCTGGACGCATGAAAAAATGGTTCTTGATGGCATGCAAAACATTATCTCATCCTTCAAACGTGTAGATGTCAAGGCATCAGTACTCTCCAGAAATTGTTTGTTGGTTCTTTCAAGGAGATTATTGGCCAACTTTGAAGGTCTGTTGGCTTGCCTGGTAGCTGAGCATGAATTCATAGTATGTTGGAAGTGACAACCGTGGATTCTTGTTTTGCTGAGGCAAGAATCGGACAAACTTTGTGTCATATATCTGTGATATGTGTCAAGAGCCTGATGCTGATGCTTTTTCTTCATATTTCAGTTTTAGCAATATCCCTCTGCATCAAAGAGCTTTATCTCTCTGTCAATCAAAATTGGAGTTGTCACAGTTTTCAATGAAGTTGAAGGCCGTGTGAATTCTTCATTGCAGGATGTCCTACCCCTACCCTTACGAATTGTACAAACGAGTTGATCAACCATCTAAGAAGGAGGAGTATATCTTGCTGTCGACATTCGATGGAAGACCAAGTATTGATGAAGTCAACGATGCCTTCATTGGGAAACCGAGGTTAGTATAGTCTTGATTCTTCTCCTTCCCTATGTCTTCTAAGTCTCGTCTTCACTTATTGATCATATCTTATGGTTATGTAAATAACTTGCAGAAATCAAGTCAAGAACACATCCGGGATATGGTAAGAATCAACCACTACGTGTGACTTGCCATTCATTAATCATGAGCTGTTCTATTTATCAAGACCTTAAACTGTGTGTAGGGATTTCTTGAGCAGTATACTGCAGTAGACAGGAGCTGTGCATCCAGTATGACTTTACTTCTGCGCCCTAATGAATCTATAAGCTCGGCCAGTATATTCCATTCTTTGTGTAGAGAGAATCTTTAAATAGATGTCCGAATAATAGGGTTAAAGGATTTTTTGCAGTTACTAAATCACGAGACAATGGTTGGTATATGAATTCGCTTGATGTTAACAGCAATATAGTTCCATATGCACAGTATATAGCATGGTATTCACATATCTCTCGGATTAGATTCAATGTAAGCGTGATTTATGTGTGCATTGATTCTTTATAATACAGATCTTGTTAACAAGTGCCCCTAAAGCATTTGTTAAGCATACTTAATGAAGACATATGCGATTTCCATAGTTTTGATTGCACATATCGTTAGGGACAGTCAATCCGACTACCTTTTTCAGTATTTTATCAAGTAAGTCCCAGGCCCTTCTTGACAAAATGCTTGAAATATAAGCGTTGCATGTTGGCTCAATTTGCTCCACCTTTATTTTGGATATATACAGTTCCAGACATGGATTCATTTAATTTATTTATTAAGCTATGAGCGCCAATTTACCAGCCGTAAACTAATGGCGTATCTCAAAGTAACTCAATTTGATTGAGATATGAACACATTTATCAGAATTAAATGCGCCAAGCCAATGAAACGTGATTTCATCTTCAAATAATCGCCGAATTGATTTGTCATGACTTTGTTATCTTCACTCTCCTCCTTCAATTGAGATGAACTGCAACAAGCATCTTCCACCGCCTTTCCAGAGGGCTGATTCACTTTTCAATGGACTAGTCACATGCATTGCACATGTTAAGATCGCATATTTTCTTTAGAACGTACTTGGCATGGTTTGATGATTCTTGATTAGACTTTGAGTGTTATTAAACTACTGGTATTTATTTAATTTTAGCAGAGAATTATGAAAAAGAAGCAAAGTGATAATTTCTCATGTGAATAATACTTAATGCAACTAAAGAATAAAAGATCAATTTCTCTTCCAGAAAATGATATTACATATCATTCATCAATGTTAGTCGTTGCATGCGAAGCGCGGTGACGGCAGTGATTAACACCAGAAAATCGCTGTAGATAAGCTTGAGACACATTCATATCAAAACACGGTATGAATTTGACACAAATAGAATATTGAGCAACGCAACTATTACACATTATTCATGAAAAATATGAAGATCTCAAATTTAGTATTACAATTTATTTTCTCACATCCCATACAAAGTACCTAAAGCAAACTAGCTCATACAAACCCACACGCGACTTTTTGGAGTCTGTTTGGTAATCGTCTTGTTTTTCTCTTTTTTTTACACAGAAAAAAAAAACATAAATCTATTTAGTAAGAGTAGATTTGGAAACAAAATAAGAAATAAAATAAATATATACTTGTTTCGTTTTTGGGAATAGAAATTAAGAAAATTATTTTTAAAAAAAATTGTTCACGGAAAAAGTAAGGTTATCATAGGCCCTTCCTTAATAGTTTCACTCACGAACGAGCCAACTGCCTCTATATTTAACGTCAGTACTTCAAGCTTTTCTGCGTTTTATCTTTTGAACAGCTAGAGCCCACCAGCGCGGTTCCCATTGACGCTAAAAAAGAAGAGGTTCGTGGCCCGAGAGCGGCAGAGACGGATAAGAAAGGTCACTGACCAATGCTTCGGTAGGCGTGGGAGGACGAAGGAGTTGTCTTGGGAAGCAATCGATCCTTATGAATGCAACAATTCACGAACACCGTGATGAATGTTTGCAACACGGCTTGTTGGAGGGCACTGTCCCCGAGGAGCGGGAACCTAAAGTGACACGAAGGAGAAAACACTGTATGTGCAACGTCATTTACACACGAGCCCATTCAATGAGTGACTCGTGTCATAACGGGGAATGCTCCTCGTCGTCAGGTTGAGCGTGTTCGGAAGCCATAATGTGAGAAGGGAGGAAATGAATCTAGCCGAACAGCATCCTGTGATGATGTAGGGAACAGAGTCCTTAGCCTCGGCTGAAGTTGCAACCTGCATTGAAGCAGAATAAGCATAAGATAAGATGATAAACATGCACAGTTTATAAATGACGATCATATGATTCCGTTCGATGAAAGATTCGTGAGCTTATACAACGAGAATACCGATTTGATGATAAGAACGAGGAAAAAGGCATTTCTTCAGCAGAACAGTGCTTCCCTTCTCATCTAATGAGCTGAATGGTAAGCGACGAACGACCTGAGATTTCTCGATCAGAGCAATTTGATGAGGTGGGCCAAGCGTCGGTGGAGTCTGAGGTGACACAGGACGCTCCGTCTTTCCCACTCCGATTTCCAGACGAAGTGGTGGGCGCCACCCACAGCGGGATCCAATCACCCAAAACAAAGGGCATCATGGCTCGAAACACACGGCAAATGAAATTTGTCAAAAAGCAAAAGGAATTGTGGAAAACTCACGCGACGACTCGCTCTCGGTCATTCTTCATTAATTTGTTGTCTTCTTCTTTCCTTCCCTCTTGATCCATTTGCATCTTGAAGTAGAAATTGTGAAAAACTCAGACCCGCATGGTCATCTTCTTAGGCAGAGCTCGAATTTAGGCATTTTAATCTTTCACACAAACAGAGAGACTCAGTTCAAGAGTTGTTGAAGAAGTGAAAATGAAACGCAGAAGAGCAGATGATAGCGGTGCATCTAGCTCATCGGCCACTCTGAAAGGAAGTAACAACTACGACGTGTTCTTGAGCTTCAGAGGTACCGATACTCGCAAAACCTTCGTGGGTCACCTCTACAACGGCCTCATCGATGCTGGAATCTCTGTGTTCAAAGACGACGATGAGCTTCGCGAAGGTGAGAAGATCAGCACCAACCTTCTCCAGGCCATTAAGAACAGTAAGATCTCGATAGCAATTTTCTCCCAAAACTACGCTTCGAGCCAATGGTGCCTACAAGAGCTCGTTCAAATGATGGATTGCATGAAGAGCATGGGGCAAGTTGTCTTGCCCATATTTTACCGGGTTGAACCAGCCGATGTGCGATACCAAAAAGGGAGCTTTGAAGAGAGTTTCTCCTATTTAAGCCGGAAATATTTTAAGGAAGATGTTGCGAAATGGAAACATGCACTCCATGAAGTGGCTTCCTTAACGGGTTGGGAATCGGAGAAAACTGCCAACGGGTATTTCATTTTCTTATCAAAACCTTGTTTACTTTCTTTCAAGAGGATCTTGCTTGTAGAGGAGGCTGTGCAATCTGTGTGTTTCTCAACTTGTCCTTGCATTTTTTTTTACTCTTATATGTTGTAGAGTGGTAATAATGAGATACAACAGGGTATGATTGTTCTTCTAATTCATTTATGCTCGAATGCTTTATAAACAGCTGCGAAGGAGAATTGGTGAAATTGGTGGTCAAAAAAGTTTTGAGGGAGTTAAAGAAGGCCTTTCAGCTGGTTGTTACCGAACAACTCGTCGAAATTGATAATGCCGTGGTGGATGTTCTGAGATTGCTAGATAATAACCCCAGTGCTACCCAAATTGTTGGTATCCATGGAATGGGGGGGATTGGTAAGACAACTTTAGCCAAGGTCGTCTACAACAAGCTCTCTGACCAATTTCAGCATCGTAGTTTCATTGCGGATATTCGAGAATCCTCGCAGCGCAATGGCATTTTATGTTTGCAGAAGCAATTAATATGGGATATACTGGGAAAAAAGGATGAAGTGTCGAATGGCGATTTTGCAATTAGGATCCTAGAATCTAGATTTAAACGTATGAAAGTCCTAATTCTTTTGGATGATGTGGATGACCATTCTCAACTAAAAGCATTAGTTGGGAAACGTGACTGGTTTGAGAGGGGAAGTACGATAATCATTACCACAAGAATAAAATCTATTCTTGCTCTTGACGAGACGAACTACCAGTACGAACTCAAAGGAATGGCTAAGGATCAATCTTTGATCTTATTTAGTAGACATGCTTTTCGGAGGGACTCTCCTCAATGTGAATTCGAGTCTCTATCTCATGATGTCGTATCTACTACTGGAGGGCTTCCTTTAGCTCTCGAGGTTATAGGTTCATTTCTATGTGGGAAAAACAGAGAATTCTGGCAAGACGCATTGAAAAAGTTAAAGAAAGTACCGCATAAGGACGTGCAAAAGAAGCTAAGGATAAGCTATGATGCATTGAACTACGACGAGCAACAGATATTTTTGGATATTGCTTGTTTCTTTATCGAAACTGATTTAAGAATTGCATCCTACCTGTGGGATGCCTGCAAGTTTCATCCAAGCATGGGGATTGAAATATTGAAGTTTATGTCGCTAATAAAAATTGGAGATAATCATAAGTTGAAAATGCATGATCAATTGAGAGACCTTGGTAGGGAAATTGTTCATCAAGAAGGTCACAATGCGCCTATGAATCAAAGTAGGTTTTGGATCCATGAGGAAGCCATAGAAGTACTTCAGAGAAATAAGGTAATTGTTACCTCTATTGTTGTTCTACTCTCTTTTTACACGAATTCTTTCAACTGCAATCAATTTGAGACCTCACAGCCAAGATTATTGTCCTTATATTATTTCCTTGATGTGATTAGGATGAATGTTCTTAGCGTCTATTCATGGTAGACATTTCCTATCGAGTTAAGGAAAGAAAACTTTTGGGTTTAGACTATGAACTCCCTACTTGTCAGTGGTAACTTATGCACTCGGTATTGGTATCAATTCATTCTAAGTCGTTGTCCGAGCCATCATGCTTTTTCCCTTGAAATGACCTATTGCACTGATTCTCTAATCGGATAAGAGAAGAAAAAGGGAGAAATAGCGTAAACCAAAGACGGGAAGATATCAAGATGAATATATAAAATGTTTCGCAGTAACTTCATAGGGGAAGATTACGTGAAAAAATTCATTAACAAAAAAAGAATACCTACGTGCATGATAAAATCTGTTCTGACCTGAGCGTCAACTTCCCCTCTATAGAACGAAGGCAAAGTGATATCGATCCATTGTTAGCTGATTTGGTGTCACATTTGTGCAGGGAATTGAAAAACTTCACGTTCAGGCCCTTTGTCTCGACAGATTCCACTTTTTAAGTGAATTAAGAACTGAACAATTTGAAACACTACCGAACTTAAGGTTCCTTCAACTGTGTAAAGCTGAACTGATTGGAGATTCCAAAAACTTGCTTCCTAAGTTGCGATGGCTTACGTGGGGCAGATGTGATGAATCTGTGGCTAGTTTTAATCTAGAGAAATTAGTCATACTTGATTTATCAGGGAGCCGCATTTCAGAGCTTTGGGAAGGTTGGAATCATCTCAAGGTCAGGTGAAGAGGATGTTGTCTCGTCTTTCAGTTTTCAATGGCTTATTCTTAGCAAAAATTGTTTGGTCATTTTGTTTTGCAGGTGATGAAAGAGTTGAAAGTTCTAATTCTTAAATTTTGTTGGGGTTTGAAAGTTACTCCTGATCTCTCAGCCTTCCACAATTTAGAGATATTAGTCCTTGCATCTTGTTGGTCCTTGAAGCAAATTCACCATTCTATAGGAAATGTCCGGGGCCTCATTTCCTTGGACTTATCGGAATGTCAATCTCTCCAAGTGCTACCCAAAGAAATGGGCAAATTGAAAAAACTGAAGGAACTAAACATAAGCAAAACTGCTATAGAGGAAATTCCTCCATCGATAGGCTCTTTGAAGAGCCTCGTTTCTTTGGACATTTCAGGATGTTGGAAACTCCAAGTGCTACCTAGAGAAATGGGCAAATTGGAAGAACTGAAGGAACTGAAGGCCCATGGTTGCAGATCATTGGTTGGACTTCCGGACTCAATTACCCATCTCGTAAATTTGTTGACTCTTGACTTTAGTGGGGGAATCAGTTTGGATAGAATTCCAGAAAGCATCGGATCCCTTGTGAAATTGCAACGCTTAACATTAGGCAAAGACGATCGTTTTAATCCTCAAACGGGTAGCAATTTCCCCAATTCAATTTGGGAATACAGATGCTCGACTACATACGCAATGTCATGCATTCAGGAATTACCTGAATCCATTGGAGATTTGAAGGACTTGAAAATCTTGGATATTACTGGAAGTAAATTGAATAATTTACCAAGTACAATAGGCAAGTTGGGCAACCTTGAAGAATTGCATGCCTTGTATTGCTGGAATTTGGGAGGGGAAATTCCTATAAATGGATTGTCTTCACTGAAGATCCTTGCATTAAGTGGGACGGATGTTTCTGGCTTCCTTGGCCCATTCGATAAGCTTTCTCATCTTGAAAAGCTAGACTTACGCGGCTGCAAGATGCTTCAATCACTGCCAAAAGGCGTGAGGAAGATGCCTTCGCTGCAACACCTTCGGTTGATTGGTTGTCACAAACTCCAATTGTCGCCAGAGCTTCCTAGCTATCTAACAGTTCTAGAAGTCACTTGTCAGGATCGTGCATTGCCTCAACTTTCTCACCTAATCCATCTAAAAGAGCTCAGTGTTTACAAATGCGAATTTTTGGAATCCATGCTAGAGCTTCCCTCAGCAATATCGAAGCTCTTTGTCTATGGCTGTGATAAGTTAATAGAGTTGCCAAGTTTGTCAAGTTCGAAATTGATATCACAATTAGATATCGAAGAGTGCCCTGAGCTGACAGAAATCAAGGGTCTAGAAGCATTGAAATGCTTAGTACATCTGAGTGTAGCTGGAAGCCAGAAGTTATCCAAGTTTGACGGCCTTGAACATGTGGAGTCCTTGAGATACTTGAATATGAGTTCTTCCTTAGTAAATGATGATACAATTCGAGGATTGAAGAACTTGGAAGAGCTGCATATAAGTAGCTGTAAGTACCTTATAAGACCAGACCTTTCGCAATTAACGCATCTAGAGCGTTTAATCGCTTGGAACTGCTGCAATATAGTTGAAATTGAAGGCCTTGAGAGGTTGAAAAGATTGAGAGACCTGATTATCCAGAGCTGCACATCCCTTGAAACATTACCAGACCTCTCGTGCTTTGATGGCCTGATATTTTTGGACATTATGAACTGTTCGAAGCTTCGTGATGTACAGGGCCTAGAGAAAGTCAGATTAGTGAACAAAGGTCAACTCGAGGCCTCGTCAAATTTCGAAGATCTAACGGAACGATGATGGGGTTGAATTCCGCATGAACTTGTGGAGATCACAGAGCTCCAGGACTCCAAGGCGTCTAGACGCTAAAAAGATGTTCGGCGATGCAACTTAGTGGAATCTCGTACGTTCATTGCACCACTGCGGCAGAGAAACAATTAATTGATGAAAACAATGCTTCGGTGAGTCGAGCGCTTCGGCTACAATGCCGAAACGATTCACATTTCCTTTTGAAATTAGATAAAAGCTGGTTTCACTATTCTTCGTCGAGATGCATTGCTAATTTCATTGGCATCTTACTTGATAAGGGTGCCTTTAGTAATATTTATATTCTAAATGATTTATGTTCAAAAATAATTTTTCCCATTTATGTTCCAAGAAAAAAGGAGTAGATTTTTTTTTCCCATCTTGTTTTTATTGTGAATCTATTTTATTTCAGGAATAAAAAAATTAATCGACGTTATCTAATAAATTTCTTTTCGTTTTCTTATTTAGGAAATAAAAGAATAGAAAAATTGAAAAATAGGCTGTCTACCAAACATGGCCTGACACGATTTTTCTTGATAGCCCGCTGTTGCACTCGTCTTCTAATGATTTCAAGGAATGAAGACGCCGGCCTGAAAGTTGACATGATGCTTCGGGTAGAAAATCGGAACGGTTCTCCATAGGTGGAAAAAAAATCGGAAAAATGGAAAAGAATTTCAGTTTCCTTTACATTGAAAACGAACACGAAAATAATTTTCGCGAATCGAAAGGCCCCTTACAACTTAAATTGGGGTTTTCTTTATTTCGTATTTTTCATATTGAGTCAAAATACTTAATATCCAAAATTTTAGATTTTCTGATGAAAGAGGAGAGGAAAAGGTCGACAATTTTTTTTTCTTTGTCTCCTTTCCCTTTCGTAAAATACACTGGTCGAATTTAATCATTTTCCATTCAAAATATTTTCTTTTAATATGTCATCATACTTCACCTGAATTTTTCATTTTCTATGTCCCATATTGAACTTAGGTTTGTTTTGATTGGCTTTCACTTGTTACCATTTGTTTAAATTAAATCTTGCGGCCGATGCGGATTGAACTTTTTCATTGTCTTTAATCCGAAGTAATGAAATTTCACAAAAGAATGCAAATTGTTACGGGCACTAGGGAAAATTCCAAAAAAATGCCCAAAATGAGAGTGTTTTCTCAAAAGAGGACTCAGGATGGATCTTGTCTTGAATAAAGGCGTAAAGTGACCAATTCAATTTCAAATAAGGACCTAGCTTTCTGGTTTCATCAGTGATCAAGTATATCTCAAGTAGCATTTTTTAAGTCATCTTTAGGGGCATTTGCGTCCAAAAGACTCTTTTATTTTTCATTCTTTTTTCTTTCCTTTTATTGGTAGCAAAGCGGACAATAGTGAACAAATGTTCATTCAAGCCGAATCCTCTTCCCTAACAAAGTTAAATCACTTCCATATTATCTCATTTATTAATCGAGAGTCCGATCCATCAGCTTTAAGAAAATTTAATCAAGCACAATTTAGCCAGCCGACCACCATCCTCCGCCATTGCCACCACATCCCCATACTCCCAAAAGCCATTTCTCTCTTTGCGCACACGCCCCAACAATATACAAAACTCACGACACAAAGAGTTTCCCAATGGTTGATGTTTCATTGATGACTAATTCCCTAGAATCTACCCGGCGGTTGCACCATTCGCACGCCAAAACAAAGCCATCACAATCCTTGACTTGCCTCTGTTTAGACCATCACCGCCATGAATCGAAGCAAATGTCAGGACTCCACCTTGTGGCCTCAAATCGCCATCTCAATCCCAACAAGTCTCAAACATAAAAAATTTCGCATGAGATGCACATGTTTATTGCTCGGCGAATATTTGGCCAACTGAAAGTCAAGTCTTTATTTAAAATCAAATGAGCTATTTCAAGACATTATTTGAGACATAATTCATTCCGACTCTTCTTTTAAAAAAATACCCTCATTTTGGGCCTTTATTTGGAATTTCCTCTGGGCACCAAGGTACATATAATTTTTTTCATTATTTCATGAAAATTAAATAATATCTAAATTTCCTTTGATGTAAGAGTTGGAAACATAAGAATGTGGATCAATCTTACTAGTAAAAGCGGCTCAATTTTCTAAAACAATTGTAATTGTGACACGACGAGTACATATTTGTGTCGCAATTGTAATTGCGACACGACAAGTCTAGTCAAACTATTTTCGTGTTTAGAGAAAAGTTCTTTCCGGGAATTCATAGCAAAATACAGATACAATGATCAAGACTCGTCTTAATTTCTGTCTAAGGGGAAAAACGAACGTTGAAATCAAAATCTAGAAGATGGGTTTCACATGGAAAACAAAAGTTCAAATAGCAAAAGAGCAATGCTTGCGGGAAGCCTCATGTTCACCCAGATTGTCTAATCTCAAAGAAAACGAGTGCAGATAGTACAAAGTTTGAAACTTAAAGAGTCAGTAACCTTTAGACATGACTTTTCACAAAGACGATTTGGGATATAAAAAGTGGAGATCACCTCGCACTTTTTAATAAAGGTTTGTGCTTTTATCCTCATTAGGTTCTGCATCCCCTTCTTCAATTTAGGATTAATTTTATCGAAAAATTTGATTTGATATACTAGTGTATTGTTGTTGAGAGCACACGACAAAAACCCTATTCCTGCACCTGAGGAAATTGTAAAAAATGAGTGTAAGTCCGAGTCTGTCAATGTATCCAATTAGATCTACATTCACTCAAAAACTTAAGCCAATAAGTTATGGGCTAACTATAATATATCAATTACTTAACACCACATCAACTCTCCCATGTATAATTTCTCAAACACAACTCATTCAAACATGAATTATGACAATCTTCCCCTCATGTGTGATAAGCTAACAATCTCCCCCCTCACATGAGATGAGCTCAGTGCTAGGCCTATTCACCTTAATTCGAGTATCATTCTAGCCCAACTTCAACCTTATTGGCCCGCGTTGTTATACCGCAACGCCTATTTGCCATGAAACCATAACAATCGACTTTGATACCAATTACTAAGAGCGAATAGAAGCCCGCTACCTTTACTGAGGGAAATCGCCAAATTGGGGTTTATGTCTAAGCCCGTCAATATATACAGTTGGACTTACCTTACCAATAAGTTATATGTCAATTAGAATACATCAACTACGTTATACCACATCAATTCTCCAATGTGGGATTTCTCTAACACAACTCCCTCACACATGCATCATAACACGTATTACCCCCTAAATTAATTTATGTAGCATAAAAAATCCCAAACCGGTCATCCATGATAAATCTATCAAAATCTTTAACCAAAATTAGGAAATTTGATAGATTTTTGAAATGTAATGGAGTTCATTGGGCCAAATTAACAGATTTTAGCATATTTCTTGATCCTAGACCATTTTCTTCAAACTGTCTCCCCCAAAACGATGTCGATTAAAAGACTCATTTTTGTTGAATCACACATCAAATCCACGTCTTCTTCCAATCATTCGAATTGTTGTCTAATTTCCACGTTAGAGAATTAACGGGAATATCAGACAAAAGCTAACTAATAATTTGGGATTTCTATAATGCAAAAATTAATTTAGGCTAAATGTAGCACTAATACACTGATTTAGGGTGCCGTGAGATAAAATTTAATTTGAAATAAATTTGATACATATATACTAATTTAGGATTTTTTATTATCATGATATTTAATCTCATATCCTGTCCCAACATTTCTTTTTCGTGAAAACTATTATTCAGGATTTAGCTTTGGTCATTGTCGCTTGCATCCCCACCATAAAAAACAAGAGAGTGCTCAATCACAGTGACCAGCTCTCATTTCTTTCAGAGGGGGGTCTTGCCTTTTTGTTACGGTCAGATTAAGACATCTTTTGACTAAAATTATGGGAATCCAATCCACTTGAATCCCCTCTTTTCTCCTAAAAAGACGCAGACATTCGGTGACGGTGTGGTCTTTTCTGTACCTGCCTCCCGATAAAATAGAGCTGCTTTTAGAGTAATGTCTCCCTTCTTTCCTCAACGGATCCCTCTTCCGCATTATATCAAACACCTTTTGTTTAATGAGTACTAATCAAACAGATCAATGATCGATCATTACATAATCTAGAAGATTTATATCCTGCTATATAGCATGATTATAACAGTTAATATCATAAAAAAATTCAAATTGAAGCACCTATAATAAATTTACTTCAAATTAATTTTTTGAACACAAAAACCCTAAATTAGTATATATGTGATAAATATACCTTAAACTAATTTTTTGACTATCTAAAATCTCAAAATAATAAATTTATGACAAATTTACCATCCATTAGTTTCTTTAAATTGAATTGATATTACAAAAAATCACAAACCGATACACTTATCATAAACGGAGGGTAAAATCTCATATTGGAATACTCATTAACTATTACATGTCATCCAATCTAGAAATTTAATGATAAAATTTAACGGGCGATAAATTTACCATAAATGTATTAATTTGAGATTAAATTTATATAAATTTATTATAAATATATAAATTTAAAAAAATTCGTAATATTTACTTTAATCATAACCAGGACATTGTCACGTGAATGCAGCTGCTTTGACCCACTGTAGTGTCGAATGCAAGAGAAGGCGTCTCTCGTGAAAGTTTTCATGACTGTCCCAAGTCTTTTCTTCACCGAAGTTTTGTCTTTTTCTTTCGGTAGTAAACTGGCCTAAGAGCAATTAAATGTTAAAGATAAGTAGCCATATCCCTTTCACCAATAAAAGAATCCCTGATTTTCCTCATTTGGGTCTTTTTCTGGTAATTAAAAACTAAAGAACAATAATTTCCCTGTCTTCATTTAAGTATTGTATTTTAGTACTTTTGGGCACTGTGTCTGCTGACACTAGTAAGCCTAGCATTTATTTCACCCAAGTCCAAACCAAACCTAGGGTTGAGAGACTGGTTGTATCGCACAAGACAAGCTGAGAGACGATTAAGTCCTTCATGTTTATCTTTTGGATGACTAAAAAATGAGATCTTGACCAACTTAAACTGTACTTACCAATCTTAATGGGTGAAATTAATAGTCTTTCTTTACCTTTTACTCTCTCTTTGTACCAATGCAGTTTTTAGTTCGAAGAGTCACCAGGCGTAGAGTGAGGAGGAAACTTTTTGAGTCCTTCAGAGGCACGGAAAAGCCCTCACTTGTCATAAATCAGAAGGAAAAGGCCATTACTTTAAACACAACCATTGTCTTTTCCTTCTCAGTCGTGTGTCTCTCTGCACCTGCAATTGTCATCTCAAACTTTATCTGATGAATCCTAACAAAGATCTATACTCACTTTGTCTATATGCGCAACGACACTTTGGGAGGGTCACGCAAGAGTACAGGCATACAGTTCATCTTTCACATGTCTCAACTCTAGTCCATGTACCTCCATTTTGCTTCATTCTGATGCTTCAGCCGTACTTTCTTGACAAGAAGTCGGTTCTTTTAGGCCTTAGAAGGACCAACCTGACTAGTAATACATTGACAGTGCCCATCCAAGATGATTATTTGAAGCTTAATCTGTTATTCATATGACTTTTTCGGTGTTAGCCAGGCCATTCCATCACTTTCGTTCCATTATATGAGAACGCATAGTCAAGCGGGACGGGAGTTGATTACTTCATGTCTAAAACGGAGGAAAAAAAAGGCATCGATTAGTTTAACTGAACAGTTGAATTGTGTTAAATCGAGTTCTTCTCATAATAGTGTCCTCAGATCGGAAGTTGCCAAAATGTATTGTCGCAATCCCTCTTCTATGCAGCAACAGACTTGAGAGAATGAACCCAGGGATCTTGTGCGTCTCGGGTGATGTCCAACGAATCAAGCTTCGCCTGCTAAGGAGACATGAGCGCGAATTTTTTTAAAAGATAAAAGAAATTTCACTCGTCTGTACTGAAAATAAGGGAATTCTGCCTCAGCCAGCAAAAGAGAGAAAAAGTAAAGCCCCACACGAGGCTCAAATCACTTTTTAGGTTATCGATATCGACCAATTCATGCAATCTTGATTGCCATAAAAGTGTTCAAAATGCCAGTTTGAATTAGACACAGAAGCAGAATGATTGGATTCTCTTCAGTAAAAAGCAGAAAAAGAAAAGATGACATTCCACGTATAAAACCTTTATGCCCTAATGGCGAACATAATCCACATAAACAAAGAACCAGGAGGTCCACTGCTGTTCCTAAAAGCAAACTCAATATTCTCAATTTCAACTAATCATCAACGTCACTCCCTCCTTTTATGTATCAACTTTTCTCTATTCCCCATGCACTACTCACCCAAAACCAAACCAAACAAAAGAAAAAAGTAAAGTTTGTGGATTTCACCTGACATATTAAAAAAATTTCCCATCTTCCACTGAACTTTCAGTGGGATTTTCTTGTGTCGACCCTCCATTTTGCTCACTGCAAGTACCAATGGAGATTTTCCATTTTCTCTGCCTTCATCTTCCTGTCATCCTCATGTTCTTTGAACCAGCTTTGTCTGCTGATGCAGATGTATACTCAGAAGTTCTTTTGAGTCTGAAAAAAGAGCTCGTTGATGACCAGAACAGCTTGAGTGACTGGATCTTGAGCCCTGGAGGGGAAACCTCACCAGAGAAAGTAACAGCATGTTCTTGGTCTGGTGTTTCTTGCAATGAAAACTCCACATCAATCTTGGGTCTTGATCTATCCAGGAAAGGCCTTGGTGGTGAATTATCTGGGAAGCAATTCAGTGTCTTCAAAGAGGTGACTAGTCTAAACCTCAGTTACAATTCTTTCTCCGGGCAGCTTCCTGTGGGAATTTTCAATCTTTCTGGGCTGAGAACTCTAGATATCAGCAGAAACAACTTCTCTGGTCACTTCCCCAGCGGAGTCTCTGGTCTCAGAGACCTTGTAGTGTTTGATGCATTTAGCAACAGCTTCTCAGGCCCAGTGCCCGTCGAGCTCTCCGAGCTCGAACATCTCAAGGTC
>MU091038.1:0-16121 GCA_014858505.1 Corymbia citriodora subsp. variegata
AGCAACAGGATGAATAGGATTGTTGTTTTATCATTTTGTACTCATGGCTTCGGCTAAACTGGTTCTAAGCATTCATGTAAATGGACAGTTTTCGTCTACGACAACACCTATCATAACGTGGTCTCTGTTGATGCAAATGGGTACAACACATGCTCAACGAATTCGAACTACGGGATTTTCACCAGTGGCAACGACGAGATAACACTGACGAGCGCCGGCACATGGTACTTCATCTGCTCGTATCACTGTGACTTCGCTAATCAGAAGATGGCGGTGATCGTCAACTCATCGTGAAGCGACGTCAATGCGGTCAATCGGGGCAAGGATTTCGTCGGTCTTAGCGCCCGCTACGCCGTAGATCTGGAGGTGTTTTTGGTTTGTAGTGGTCTCAATAAAATGCTCTGAGAGCTTGGCCTTAACAAAAGAGGCATACTTATCCTTGAATCCGTTCATTTACAAGTTTTTTTCCTTTTCTTGTCTCTGGATTTTTGAAGCTCATGAAGCTCATTTATAATGATCACCTTGTTAAAGATGCCCTTCGCCACCTTGTTCTTGATCTTTGCTATGCAAAAGCCATTTAAGGTTGCAGAATTGCCTCTTTGTCCAAATTGACTTCGTTTCTGTCCAAAAGCAACATTCCATTAGGAAAGAAAAACCGTGTGTGCATCTTTGTCCATTTGAAACTGTCAACTTGGAGGAAAGACTGAAGTGCACGAAGTCGACAGCTTTAAAGATTTGACCGGAGGAACTGAAAGTTGCACAACTCAAGTGCAAGAAGTTGACAGAACTTCCGTTATAATATTCCCAAATAAGTAGGTTACCCACTTTAAACGGTGTGGCTAGCGATTTAAACAACGATATAATGGATTTCGTAATGTTCAATTGGTCATTAATGAACTGATTTTTAATACGTAATTACACAGTTATTGACATATGTAACCAATGTATTTTCTCACAATAAATCTCTTAATGAATGTAACAAATCTCCTTTGAAACCATACCAGTGTGATTTATAAGTTAAGGCACTTGAGGTCCGCTCTCAACTTCATTCGGTGAAGATTGATCAAGTCAAGGCTAAATTCGCTCACCAGACTTAGATTTGTCAATGCCCGCCCTTGTGTCGATGAACTTGGACTCACGTCACTAAAGGGAATTATCCTTGCAAGATTATTGAGTAAGGAAAAAATTTAAGATGCTTATTTCTTTTGCGAAAAATGAATGATTTGGAAAATATTTTCCTAAAAATGACAATTTTTTTCACTTAAAATAATTAGTTAACAAAAAATATTTTTATTATCGATAACAATTTATATCTAAACATTTTCATAAACAATCGAGATATTTTTCGTTTATTCATTTTTGTAAACTACACAAGCAATCAATTTAGAAAAATATTTTTCTAATCATTGATTTTTTACGAAAGAAATAAGTAGGGAAATGAAGTTGGAATTGCCTCACTCATACATTTAATGGCCACAATAGAATGCCTTAACGACTTTGGCTTAATTAAGTATCAATAAGAGTGCTTGTTTAATCCTTGAATGTGTTGGATTCCAATTTGCCATTGGTTTACCACCTTTTTTTTAAAGTTATATCTGTCTTTTGAAGCTCAGGGAGGACTAAATAGATCTTCTTCTTCTTTTTGGGTCACATTTCATAAACTTTCTTCTATAAAATAGGTACAATGTCAAAACAATATACATATGCGTACCATGTACTTTAACTGTATAGTGTGAGGACCTTGACGTAGGATCTAGATAAGCGTAACTTGAATCACAAACAATAAAAATTCATTAACTGAAATAATTGATATATCAGATCTAGTTGGAATTTTTTAAGGGATAAATGTAATTTTTATCAAACTTTCAATAATTTCTTATAGTAATTTCATTGGATAATATGATAAGTAACTTTCTAAATGCGTTGATGAATCATGAATTTAGAGTCGAGATAGAGGACAATGCATCACTCAAACTCGACCTTTACGAGAGCTATAGCTTGGTCCCCTATTTAACATCAACTCGAGCTACCCGAGGTCAACCCAATGAGGGGCTTAACAGGTCAAAACTTTATTTGATCATAAATGAAGCTCGGGTTAAGCTATAAAATCAGACCTTGCTCGAACTCTCGAGTATAAAACGTTTAAAATAACATACGTTTCATGCTTCTCATACTTTTCCACTAGGATCCAACAAGCAAAGCTTGAGTTTAAGCCGCTCAAGGTCGGCCCATTCTTAACTTGACTCGACAAAAACTGATGGGGCCAAGGCTGAATAAGCTCATTGTACACAGATCAGCCGATGCATGCCCTTGTTTTTAACGAACTTGGACTCATGTCGCTAACTTGCATTATCTCTCCAAGACCATCAGGTAACGAAAATCTCATGATCCTTAACTTGTCGACGAAATCGACGATCCCTATGGGCATGGCCGATTCTGGAAAGAGTTTGATTTTGACAGTTTCAGGTTAGTATTTAGGACTCAACCGCCTTCCACATAAAAGATGGCTCACTTTGAGCCAATTTCTGCATTGTTTATCTTATCGCCATGCTGAGCATACCAAAGCATTTTCCAATGGGCAACCACATCATGCATGGAATCACCAAGCATAACAAGCACCCCTCTCGTCTAGTTTATATACGAGCAATCCGGACGATGCTCAAGTGCAAGCACAGGCGAACGCCCATACGCACGCACAGAAAACACCTCCTCGTCTCCATAGGAAACACGCTTTGCTCGCACGACAGCTCGGAAATGGCACGCCTCGGAAAGTGCTTTCTCAATGTTGCGGCGGCGGTGATGATGTTGCTGCTGATTCTTCCGTCCTCGAGCTATGCCGCTACGTATTATGTCGGGGACCAGTCTGGCTGGACTTACAATGTCGACCTCGACTCATGGCTTGCTGGCAAGACTTTCTATGTGGGCGATGTTTTAGGTAATCAATTTTACCGTAGTAATGATAGGAGTAGGAAATGCTTTTGGGCTAAAGCGGTATTCTACATATATAATCTGCATGAACATGACATACTAATGCTGAAAGACAACGGATTTGTCGATCATCAACTTCTATTTAGATTTGGATAGATGGAAAAATCATTTTCTTATCTCAATAATAGTGATAGGATTTATCAGAGCGTCGTTATATCTTTCTGTGCTTATAGCTTGAACTGAACTGATTACGAGAATTCATGTAAATGGCAGTTTTCATCTATGACAACACCCAGCATAACGTGATCTCGGTTGATGCAAATGGGTACAACAATTGCTCGACGAAAAAAACCTACGGGAGCTATACTAGTGGCAACGACCAAATAACACTGACCGAAGCCGGCAACTGGTACTTCATATGTTCGTATCACTGCGACTATGCTGACCAGAAGATCTCAGTCACTGTCAATTCATCGTGAAGTGACGTCAACGTGGTCTACCGAGGCAGGGATTTCACCGGTCTTTGCACCGGCTACACAGGAGATCTCAAGGTGCTTTGGTCTGTTTAGTCCCGAGGGGGTTACTCTCAAGGCCTTTTTATTTGGGGTGTCAAATTTCCAATTTTCTCATAGTATGGAGTAGGGAAATGAAGTGGGAATTGTTCCTCACAAGGGCATGTAATGACCTCAACAGAATGCTTCGAGTGCTTGGCGTTAATAATTGAGGGTCAATAAGAGAGGTCTGTTTAACCTTCCATCCATCGGTTTACCACGTCTTCCTCTGCGCACATTTGGATTATGAAGCAAAAGGAGAACTGAGATTAATCCTGTGTTCAATCCTTCCGCATTCCATGAACTTTTAGTCGAAAATATTATAATTTCGCTATGTCAAAGCTGCCCTTCCCCATCTTGTTGATGATTTTGGCCATGCAAAAGCCACTCGGGGTTACAGAATTGCCTCTCAGATGTAAACCGTAACATTCTCACATAGTTTTGGCTCCGTCTGTCGTCCCCGACCAAGTTAGAAATGCCCAAGTGATGAGAAAACCAGAGAAATGCTTTAGAAATGCAGGGGATGGCAAAACGTAGCCTAATTCTCACTATATGAATTGTGATATCACCACTTTCTAAGTCCATAATAGCAGAACTGATCAGCCCAATACTATGCGATTTTACAGACATACCTACTGCCATACACAACGTATAGAAAAAGGCAGTTTTTGATAGAAGCTTGTTCATCAATGTTTTCGTCAAGTAGAGTGACTCGAGCCTCGACTGCAATTCAGTTGGAAATAATCAACGCGTGGAAAATGAGGAAAATGCTCATTCTTCTCATAAAGGATATAAGAAAAATATTTCACCTAAGCATGTGACACATGTCAGAATAGTATGCATAAAGGTGCAATGTACCTTAATTGTATGTTGTGAGATCCCAGGGAAAATTGTCTATAAAGTTCTAAACTTATTATACTTTGACCAATTTACTCATATACATTCAATTTATCAATTAAATCCATTCGACTAATGTTGGTTGATTTCAAAAGCCTCGCTAGGTCTCCTTGGCCACAATCAATGGCATTGCGAAGGCCATTGGCAAGGCCATCACGGCCTTGCTCATGGCTAGCAAGGCCTTCACGACCTCACTAGTTGTAGGTGAGGGCCACCTCATTTGCGGCCAATTGGCCTCCAAGGCCCTTGCTTGCAACTGACCAAAGCCACGATGGCCTTTCCTAGGGCCTTTGTGACGCTTTCAACAATGGCCAAGGCAACCCTCACCCAATCTAGGCGAGGCATTTGCTGCAACCCTCATCGGCATAGTAAAAACAAAGAGAAAGGAAAAGAGAAACGAATAATAAAAAATCACAAAAATTGTCCATGTTAGTGTCGACATTACTACGTAGGATGACTATTGTCTGCATCAGGGATTTCTAGTCAAAATTAGCTGAATGGACTTAATTGGTAAATTATCAATAAGTTTATGACTTTTTGAATAATTTCTTGAGAGCTTTGCTATGACAAGAATAATAGCAATTTGAATTTCAAAATTTCTAAAAATCTGTTTACTGAAATCTTTTTTTATTTTTGCAGATTCGATTGCAATCTTTCAAGGGCTAATCATGATTTTTATCAAACTCTTGATAGTTTGTTGCTAATAATTTCATGTCTTTATTTGATAAGCAAACTTCTATACGTGTTAATGAATCATGAATTCAGAGTCCAAACGTATGACAACGGATCCTTCAAGCTCGACCTTGACAAGAGTTAAAGCTCGGCCCTTAGCTAGCATTGAGCCAAGCTACTTGAGGTTCTTACAAGTCAAAACATGATTTGATCGTAATTGAAGCTCGAGTTTTAAGCTACAAATTCAGACTTGCCTCGAGGTCGATTGTACAACATCGTAAATACCACCGTTTTCACGTTTCTCTTACATCTCCGCTGGGCTCGAGCAAGCATGGCTTGTGTAGAAACATCACGGCCCTTGAGGTCGGCTCATTACCGACTCGACTGGATGAAAACTGATCGAGCCAAGGCTGAGTAAGCTCACTGTACGTAGATTCGTTGCTGCCTGCCCTAAGTGTCTGATGAACTTGGACTCATGTCCCTAAGTCGCATTCTAGACCGAAAGAGTTCGATTTTGGCAGTTTTCAAATTAGGATTTAGGACTCAATCGCCTGCCACAGAAAGGATGGCTCGCTTTGAGCCAAATCGTGCATTGGTTATCTCATCGCCATGGCGAGTAAACCAAAGCATTTTCCAATGCGTAATCACTTCGTGCATGAAATCACCAAGCACAATGAACAGCCCTCTCATATGGCATCTATATATATGAGCAAGCCTAACAATACACAAATGCAAGCACATGCGAACACACAAATACACACAAACAACCTTCTTATCTCCACAGAAAACTCATTTCACTTGTCCAGCAGCTCGGAAATGGCACGCCTCGGAAAGTGCTCTCTCAATGTCGCGGCAGCAGTGATGATGTCGGCGTTGCTTCTTCCATCCTTGAGCTATGCCACTACGTATTATGTAGGGGACAGTTTTGGCTGGTCTTATGATATTGATCTGGACTCTTGGGTTGGCGACAAGACTTTCTATGTCAATGATGTTTTAGGAAATCAATTTTATCGTTGTCATTGTAAGAGTAGGAAATACATGCGAGCATGGATTTGCTATAGCGGCACGTCTAAATATACAATCTGCATGGACATCACTTACTAATGCCAAACGATTATGCGCATGTTGATTTATCATGCATGGTTTTTTGAGATTGTACTTCGATTGAGATTTGATAAATCGGATAGTCAATTTCTAAAGCGAATAACAGCAACAGGATGAATAGGATTGTTGTTTTATTTTTTTTGTACTCATGGCTTCGGCTAAACCGGTTCTAAGCATTCATGTAAATGGACAGTTTTCGTCTACGACAACACCTATCATAACGTGGTCTCTGTTGATGCAAATGGGTACAACACATGCTCCGCGAATTCGAACTACGGGATTTTCACCAGTGGCAATGACGAGATAACACTGACGAGCGCCGGCACATGGTACTTCATCTGCTCGTATCACTGCGACTTCGCTAACCAGAAGATGGCAGTCACCGTGTATCACCGGTCTTAGCACCCCCTACGCAGTAGATGTCAAGGTGTTTTGGTTTGTAGTGATCTCAATAAAGTGCTCCGAGTGCTTGGCCTCAACAAAAGAGGTCTACTTATCCTTGAATCCGTTCATTTACAAGTTTTTTCCTTTTTTTTTTATCTCTGGATTTTTGAAGCTCATGAAGCTCATGGATAATAATCACCTTGTTAAAGATGCCCTTTGCCACCTTGTTCATGATCTTTGCTATGTAAAAGCCATTTACGGTTGCAGAATTGCCTCTTTGTCCAAATTGATTTCGTTTCTGTGCAAAAGCAAAATTCCATTAGGAAAGAAAAACCGCGCATCTTTGTCCATTTGAAACTGTCAACTTGGTGGAAAGACTGGAGTGCACGAACTCGACAGTTTTCAATATTTGAATGCACGAACTGAAAGTTGTGCAACTCAAAGTGCACGAAGTGGACAGAACTTCCATTGTAATATTCCTAAGTAGGATACTGACTTTAAACGGTGTGGTTATGATTTAAACAACATTATAATGGATTTCGTAATGTTCAATTGGTCATTAATGAACTGATTTTTAATATGTAATTACACAATTACTACGTATATAACCAATGTATCTTCTCACAATGAATCTACCAAGAGTGTAACCAATCTCCTTTAAAACTGTACCAGTGTGATTAATAAGTTAAGGCGCTTGAGGTCTGCTCTCAACTCAATTCGATGAAAACTGATTGAGCCGAGGCTAAATACGCTCACTGTACGTAGATTTGCCAATAAGGGAGGTCTACTTATCCTTCTCTGTACACATCTGGATTATGAAGCACAAGGAGAACTGAGACAATTAATCCTGCGTTCAATTTTTCCACATTCCATGAACTTCTAGTCGAAAATATTATAATTTCACAGTGTTAAACATGCCCTTTCCCATCCTGTTCATGACAATGGCAATGCAAAAGCCACTCGGGGTTTACAGAATTGCTTCTCAAATGTAAACCGTAAGTTCTGACCTAGTTTTGGCTCGGTCTGTCGTCCTTGATCAAGTGAAGAGAAACCAGGCAAAACGTTTTAGAAATACAGGGAGAGCAAACCATAGCTACTCGAGGCGCCGCCAGTAAGGGTACGAGTTATTTTTCATCGGGGAAATGCTTTAGAAATATAGTCATTTTACAGACGTACCTGCTGCCATACACAGCGAGAAAGAAAGGTAGTTTCGACAGTAGTTTGTTCATCAAAGTTTTCGTCAAGTAGAGTGCCTGGAGCCTCGACTGCGATTCAGTTGGAAATAATCAACTCGTGGGAAAATGAGGAAAATGTTCATTCGTCTCATTGAGGGTATAAGTAAAAAATTCCGCCTTAGCATACGTCGAATGTCAGAATAGTATGCATAAAGGTGGAATGCACCTTAATTGTATAATGTGAGAACTCTAGGGAAAATTGTTTTGAAAGACCTAAATATGTTGTGCTTTAGCCAATCCAATCCGAAACCTTTTAATTTTGTCGATTGAGTCGTAAACATGTTTACGTCTTGTTAATTGAATATATTCAACCAATGTTTGTTGGTTGCAAAGGCCTTGCCTAGACTAGTCGGCCGTAGGTAAGGGCCATCTCATCCACGGTCAATGGGGCCTTCAAGGCCCTTGCCTACAATCGACAAGACCGCGATGGCCTCACCCAAGGCCTTTGCAACACCATCAATTGCAGTCAAGGCAATCCTCGCCCAATCTTGGTGAGGCATTTCCTGCGACCTCGTTGGCATAGAAAGAAAAGAAAAAGGAAAGACAAACAAATAATAAAAATTTAAAAAGAATTACAAATTATGGAAATTGTTCATGTCAACGCCAGTGCTACCATGTAGGATGGCTGAAATCCATGTTAGTGATTTCTAGTAAAAATCAGTCGAGTGGACTCTTGGCAAATTGTTTGTAGGTTTAAGACTTTCTAGACAATTTTCTCGAAAACTCTGCATATACGATAAGAGTAACGGCAATTTGAATCTAGAAATTTCTAAAATTCACTCACTGAGATCATTGATTTTGCCAATTGGATTGCAATCTTTTAAGGGCTAATCATAACTTTTATCGAACTTCTTATAGTTTCTCGCCAATAATTTCATTTCATTATTTGATTAGCAACTTCAATACGCGTTCATAAATCATGAACTTAGAGTCCCAACGTAAGACAACGTACCCTACAAACTCGACCTTGACAAGAGTTGATGCTCGCCCCCCCCCCCCCCCCCCCTATTAGCATCAAGTCGAGCTACTTGAGGTCGATCGGTGACGTGCTTACTAGTCAAACATGATTTGATCATCATTGATTCTTAGTTCTCCGCTAGGCTCGAGCAAGCACGGCTTCAGGTCGGTTCATCTTCGCTAATCAGAAGATGGCAGTGACGTCTACTCATCGTGAAGTGCCGTCAATGCGATCAATCGGGCAAGGATTTCGTCGGTCTTAGCACCCGCTACGCAGTAGATCTGGAGGTGTTTTTGGTTTGTAGTGGTCTCAATAAAGTGCTCTGAGAGCTTGGCCTTAACAAAAGAGCTCTACTTATCCTTGAATCCGTTCATTTACAAGTTTTTTTACTTTTCTTATCTCTGGATTTTTAAAGCTCATGAAGCTCATTTATAATAATCACCTTGTTAAAGATGCCCTTCGCCACCTTGTTCATGATCTGTGCTATGCAAAACCCATTGACGGTTGCAGAATTGCCTCTTTGTCCAAATTGACTTCGTTTCTGTCCCAAAAGCAAAATTCCATTAGGAAAGAAAAACCATGTGTGCATCTTTGTCCATTTGAAACTGTCAACTTGGAGGAAAGATTGAAGTGCACGAAGTCGACAGTTTTAAAGATTTGAATGCACGAACTGAAAGTTGTACGACTCGAGTGCAAGAAGTTAACAGAACTTTCGTTATAATATTCCCAAATAAGTAGGTTACCCACTTTAAACGGTGTGACTAGCGATTTAAACAACAATGTAATGGATTTTGTAATGTTCAATTGGTTATTAATGAACTGATTTTTAGTATGTAATTACACAGTTACTGACATATGTAACCAATGTATCTTCTCACAATGAATCTACCAATGAATGTAACCAATCTCCTTCGAAATTGTACTAGTGTGATTTATAAGTTAAGGAACTTGAGGTCCGCTCTCAACTTGATTCGATGAAGATTGATCAAGCCAAGGCTAAATACACTCACCGTACTTAGATTTGTCAATGCCCGCCCTTGTGTTGATGAACTTGGACTCATGTCACTAAAAGGAATTATCCTTGCAAGATTATTGAGTAAGGAAAATTGTCATGATGCTTATTTTTTTTGCGAAAAATGGATGATTTGGAAAATATTTTTTTTTAAATGATAACAGTTCTCACTTAAAATAATTAGTCAATAAAAAAAAATTCATTATCGATAACAATTTATACCTAAACATTTTTGTAAACGATCAAAATATTTTGTATTCATTCATTTTTGTAAACAATACAAGTAATTAATTTAGAAAAATATTTTTCAAATTATTCATTTTTCACGAAAGAAATAAGTAGGGAAATGAAGTTAGAATTGCCTCACTCATACATTTAATGGCCTCAATAGGATACTTTGACTACTTTGGCTTAATTAAGTATCAATAAGAGAGCTTGTTTAATCCTTGAATGTGTTGGATTCCAATTTGCCATTGGTTTACCGCCTTTTTTTTGTTAAAGCTATATCCGTATGGGAGGACTAAATAGATCCTTTTTTTTCATAAATCTTCTTTTCTAAAATAGGTACAATGTCAGAACAATATACATATGCGTACCATGTACTTTAATTGTATATTGTGAGGATCTTTGACGTACGATCTGGATAAGGGACACTTGAATCGTGAACAATAAAAGTTCGTTAATTGAAATAATTGATTATTCATATCTGGTTGGAATTTTTCAAGGGATAAATGTAATTTCTATTGAACTTTCAATAATTTTTTGTTAGTAATTTCATTCGATTATATGATTAGTAACTTTCTAAACGTGGATAGATCATGAATTCAAAGTCAAGATAAATGACAATTTATCACTCAAACTCGACCTTACGAGAGCTAAAGCTTGGCCCCCTATTTAACATTAACTCAAGCTACCTGAGATCGACCCAGAGAGGTGCTTAATAGGTCAAAACTTTATTTTGATCATAAATGAAGCTCGGGTTAAGCTATAAAATCAGACTTAGCTTGAACTTTGAGTATAAAACATTTAAAATAACACGAGTTTCATATTTCTCATACTTCTCCACTAGGATCCAACAAGCAGAGGTTGAGTTCAAGCCGCTTAAGGTCGGCCCATTCTCAACTCGACTCAACAAAAACTGATGGAGCCAAGGCTAAATAAGCTCATTGTACACAGATGAGCCGATGCATGCCCTTGTTTTTAACGAACTTGGACTTATGTCACTAACTTGCATTATCTCTCCAAGACCATCAGGTAACGAAAATCTCATGATTCTTAATGGGTCGACAAAATCGACAATCCCTATGGGCATGGCCGATTCTGGAAAGAGTTCGATTTTGACAGTTTCAGGTTAGTATTTAGGACTCAACCGCCTTCCACAGAAAGGATGGCTCACTTTGAGCCAATTTCTGCATTGTTTATCTTATCGCCATGCTGAGTATACCAAAGCATTTTCCAATGGGTAACCACCTCATGCATGGAATCACCAGGCATAAGGAACTGCCCTCTCATATAGTATCTATATATATGAGCAAGCCTAACAATACACAAATGCAGGCACATGCGAACACACGTACACACACAAACAACCTCCTTATCTCCACAAAAAACACACTTCACTCGCACAATACCTCGGAAATGGCACGTCTCGAGAAGTGCTTTCTCAATGTCGCGACGGTGGTGACGATGTTGCTGTTGATTCTTCCATCCTCGAGCTATGCTGCTACGTATTATGTCGGGGACCAGGATGGCTGGACTTCCAATGTTGACCTCGACTCATGGGTTGCCGGCAAGACTTTCTATGTCGGTGATGTTTTAGGTAATCAGATTTACCGTAGTAGTGATAAAAGCATTTGAGAAGGAAATGCATTTGAGCACGCATGCGCTAAAGCGGTATATCTACATGCATAATCTATGTGAACATCACTTATTGATGCCTAACGACTACGCATGTGTCGATCATCATGTATGGCTGGTCGAGATTGAATTTCCATTTAGATTTAGATAGATGGAAAAGCCATTTTCTTATCTCAATAATAGCGATAGGATTTATTGGAATGTCGTTTTATCTTTTTGTGTTTACCACTTGTGCTGAATTGATTCTGATAATTAATGTAAATGCCGGTTTTCACTTACGACAACACCCAAAATAATGTGATCTCAGTTTATGCAAATGGGTACAACACATGCTTAACAAAGAAAAACTACGGAAGCTATACTAATGGCAACGATCAGATAACACTAACCGTAACTGGCAATTGGTACTTCATATGTTCATATCATTACGACTATGCTAGCCAAAAGATCGTAGCCACTATCTATTCATCATGAAGTGATGTCAATGTGGTTTATCGAGGCACGGATTTCACCAGATCACTACCGAGTAGATCTCAAGGTGTTTTGGCCTATTTAGCCTTGGAGGCCTTTTCATTTTTGTGTGTTTGCTTTCCAATTTTCTCATAGTATGAGCTAGGGAATTTAAGTTGGAATTGTCCCGATAATTAGATCGTGTAATGGCCTCAATAGAATGCTTGACTGCTTTGCCTTATCAATAAAGGATCAACGAGAGAGGTCTAATTATCCTTGAATCCATTGGTTTTCCACTGTTTCCTTCTTATATATCTGGAGTTTGAAGCTCATGCAGAACTGAGACAAATCCTTTCTTCTGATTTCATCACATTCCATGAACTTTTTAGTTGAAAATATCAGATATCCACCATGTCAAAAGATGCCCTTCGCCAGCTTGTCCATGATTTTGGCTATGAAAAGCCGCTTGGGTTATAGAAGTTCTCAAATTTTGAGATTTTTTTAGTTTCGCTCTTACTTATCCACATTCACATCAGATTAAACGAAAGCGGTGGCTAATTCGTTCAGCCAATTAATCAAGAAATCCATGATATTGGTCATTCAATGTTACTTTCTTCGCGTAAATTCACTAAAAATCACCCAGAAGAACACGAGATTTATTCATAGAGACTGCATTTTATTTCAGGAGGAACCTGATGATGACATGTAAGTAAATTTCCTTTTAGTTGAGGATGATAGGCTGTTGATAAAAGCTATTTCTTGGTTCTTGTGGAAGATCCAAATCTGTAGGACAGATAGGCCCCGAGAGCTACAATCACCACAACTGCCACCCCCACGTTCACAACCAGTTGCCTGTCTTCATTCAAACCTGCGGTCAGTCCCTTCACTGCCTTCTTCACAGAACCCACAAAATCCTCGGTTTCGGTCACTTTCTTGCCCGAGATGGCTTCTGGAATGCTGAGCTTTTGTCTATCATCATCCAATCTGGCCTCGCTGTTATTCTTCCTGGAAACCTGTATCTCTCCGTTTCTCTGCGCTTTCCCCTCGTTCTGTGATGATGTTTTGCTTCCCTTACCACGCGGAGCCTGTTGATCTTTGGGCTTCTCGGTTTTCTGCGATTCGTCGGTAGGTCTGTCGCCCTTCTCCTTTGCTATGATTTCCAAGCCTTCATCGACTCCATAAGCAGGAGCACGGTCCGACCTCGCATTTGATGCAGCTTCTTGAGGCTTGACCCGGCTCGTATTTTGTGGCGTTGGGTCACTGGCATTGCTCGAGGTGGCTTTTGGGGCGGCATCTTCTTGACCCTTTTGATGTTTCGGCTGATCAACGGCTCCCTTTGTGCCGGCGACCGCCTCGTCGCCGCTCTTCTTCTTCCTGACGTCACCGCTTGAAGTAGTCTTTGGGGGAACATTTTCTCGATCAACCTCTGGAGCTTTCGGCTCTTTTTCGGTGCTCGGAGATTGTTTCTGCTGCGTCGTCACTCGGGGTGGCGCTTCTTTAGGAGGAGGAGGAGGGACTTGCGTGATGGTTTTCTTCGGCAGAGTTAAGACGAGAGTCCCGCCATCGAACTTGCCTCTGATCTCCTCCGGCTTGCAATTCTCCGGGACGCTGAAATCCTTGCCGAAACGGCTGAATCTGTTGGCCCCGAGAGGACGCTCTCCACGGACTTTCACACTTCGCGGTCGCTCATTATACGTGACCCTAATTTGTTCCTTCAGAAAACCTGTGTATAAACATATTCGCATACAAATTTCGATATCATCATGGTCAATTGAACCAATTGCACTCGAGGGAACGTCACGACACGTCCTTGAAAACAAGAAATAACGACACACACGTACTAGACTAAATCGAACTGTAAATCGTAATTCAACTTTGATTCTCTGATCCGGTGAAGCAAGAAAAGGGAGGAGATAACCATTGATGGCAGAACAAGGATAGACACCGAAGAGGAAGAAGGAAGGAATGTGCAGAACCTGGGAGAGAAACGCTCAAGAAACTCGCGGTCGGTTCTTCTCGCCACTCGAACTTGGGCTCGAAATCCTCGTACACAGGAATGCCCATCGCTTGCACCACCGGGCCAGCAATGGTCCCGGACGTTCTCGGCCTCGTCGCCATCGACGTATCTTATAATTCCTTCCCCTCCAAGATTATCAATCGGATATTGTTGTTGGTAGCGTGTCTCCTCGCTTGATCGTAAGACAGACATTTTGCTTGGCGCTGTTGGTCCGTATATATACTCTTTTTGACGATGCCGGTAAATGCTTGTGGCGTACGTAGGTTTCGTGCGTTCGTATCTGAAACGTGAGATTATTCTTTGCCGATCGCTTCGTTCCGTCTCCCCGGCGATTGTTTCCGGGAGTCAAATTCAACAAGGCAATGCGTTGCTTCTCTGAGAAACAAAGACCGAAGTTCCTTGTTTAGCCTCCACGCCTCGCCTACGTGAGAGGCGACGCATCACGTCCCGTTTTGGTGCTCTAATCCAATCCATCCCTCCGCTTCGAATTCCCTGCTTGAGGATGACTCCTCATGCTTTTGCATGATTCTTTTGAGAATTAGAGAATCCATCATCAAAAGCTGAACCCGACATCAAAAGACAATCAATTCTCGTTTCGAATACAATCGAAACGTGATGAACGCCACTCCGACCCGTCGAGAAGTTATTGGTTGCTTTCGGAGCATAGCACTCGTGGCACTCGATTAGACAATAACAGATTACTGGCCGAACTCTCTTTTTTACTTTTAGAGAGTATCGCCGTGCCATATCTTACGCGAAATTAAATATTTCGCTGCATGTTTCCTTAGCAAAGAGGGCTCGTGCTTTGCCATGCAACATCGCTCGAATGTTACAACTAGGGATGTGCAACCAAACCAGTTTCACCTGAAAATCGGATTGGACTGCCCAAAAGATAGATTCGCGGACTGGTTCCAATTTTCGAAATTGATCCGAGAACAAATTCCAAATTTTCGAAATTGATTATAATTGATCCGGAAACAGGTTCTGAGTGAATACCCACCCAAGAACCGGATTTGACCGCTTTATTTTGGAACCAGTTTTATAAACTAAAAGGTCAAAACCCTAATTTCTTTTTCCCCTAAATTGTAACCTCAATACTCCTCATCCTTTGTCCTTTTCTGAAACTCCTTGTCTCGCCAATTTTTTCTCTTTCCCTAAATTTTTATGGATGAATGGGAATGGACTTTTATAGTTTATGTTTTGCATTACGAGTTTGAATTTTTTATGTACGAAACTACATATTCATTTTATGGATTATTTTTTTTTGGCAATTTAATAATTTTATTGTTTATCTTTTACTTCGAATCATTTCATTACTTCTCACATGATGTTTCTCTAAAAGATTAACCGAAAAAAGGAACAACAAATAAAATAGGCTCTCAAGAGATCTTGGAACCGGACTGAAAAAATAGCAAGGGTTGCAAAATTAATTCCAACCAAATAGGGTAGGTTTTACTGTCCAAAAACTGGAAATTAGTTATAACATGATAGGTTTCGGGTTCATCTCTAAAACCTATCCTCCCTGAAACTAATCATCCGTAGTTATAGGAATTGCGACTTTCCCGTGTAAATCGAAAATTAAGCAATTAAACACAGAAGAGAAGTTTGTACATAATATGGATATTAGAAGATATGGTTATTTTTCCTTTAGATGTCAAGATAGAAGATATGGTTATTTTTTCTTTGGAAGTCAAGAGAAGACTCCGATTTCATAAATAAATGATTTTCGGCGGGTGACATGGTGTTTGCGATCATACGGCGAGAGACCTTTTAGTTTTGGTAATAGGATTCTCAGATGTCAAGGGGGTCGAAAATGAATATTTAAAAGAAATGAGGGACCGGAATTGAAAAGTGAAAGGCCTCCCCCAGCCCCCACGACCACGTTCCCATGAAGTCCCGGCAGAGCAGCCACCCCACGACGAAAAGACAACATCGTCACTTACTTTCGCTTTCACTTTCACTACACTTCATCACCGTTTTCTCTCCACTACCGTCTCTTCGTGCCTTCTTTTCTCGGCGAATCTAAGACGTTCACTTCACCATCATCTCTTTGTTA
>MU091039.1:0-16115 GCA_014858505.1 Corymbia citriodora subsp. variegata
ATCTTTTTCAATTCCTTTCACGACAATTGAAGTTATATTAGAAAAGACGGACCAAAATCCTTACACACTAATATGTCTTTTATTAATTTTAATCTTTTTTCTTTTTTTTTTCTCAAAATTTCTTCACATGCTATTTTTAGTCACTTATATATGTGGGCCATAATCAACATATTATTTGAACTGTCTCATCACTTTGTAAGTTAACTATATGAATTAGTCCTAACATACCTAACACCTGCTTAGAAAGTATACAAATGCCAGTTCGTATACTAAAAATAGACATAAAAAGCACAAAATACACATCCAAAGTAATCTAAGAATACTAGCATTACAGTACAAAAATTCTATTGGATCATAAAAAAGGAGATAGTTTTCTCCCCGGCAGAATGGGAAAGGGAAAAACTCTTTTCATATTGAAGTTACGTGTATCGTAAAAATAAAAATTTTCGGTTAGTAGATTTGAACTGCAACCATGTACTACCTATATCATTTGAGATACAACATAGAGGCATAGTACTTACCTTGAGAAAGATTGCATCCGCCGGGGGAATCTTCACAAACATGTCGCCTCCGACAAACTTCAATCTCTCCCTTCCGACCAAACCATCCACCACGTGTGGCTGATCGAACACCGTGCACTCCAAGTGCGGAAATGCATCCGTGATGGCCTTAGCCATCGTCCCAGTCCCGCCTCCGACGTCGACCACCAAGCTCAGCCCCTCAAACACTGCCCCACATGTGTGCACGACCACATTCGCCATTAAACTCGAGTCACACGCCATCGCCTCATCGAACAAGCCGACGACCTCAGGATTGCGCCCTCCGAACTCCCACATGGGTAAGCCATACGCCATCTCGAATGTTGATGGATGGACATCTTCTGCATCCCTCAACCACGCGCTCAGATACTGCCACTGGCCCATTGAGAAAGGTCCAAGTGCCATCAACGCAAAGGGCGCTACACTCAAGGGGTTGTGCTTTACGAGAAGCCGGGATGCACAGGTGAGCACATACCCAGTTTGGCGATCTGCTTCTTCCAGGTCTTGTAGCTCAAAGAAGCCGGAGTGGGTGAGGATGCGCATGAGGCGATGGATGCAGTGAGCTTTGGTAGGTTGAATATGGAGCACGGAGACTAGTTCAAGGAGGGTCATGGGTCGGCCATGGTGATGGATTAGGTCAGGTATGCCTAGATCAATGGCACACTTCAGGCACATTGAGTTGATGAAGCTAAATATGTGATTCCATATGTGGGCTTGAGCTCGGAGGAGGTCGCTAGTGGTGGCATCCCCATCTCCATTACCCAAATTCATGTCAAGAACACCTTCCTCCATAGCCAGTGAACCTCTCGCAACTTGTGTGTTTGCTTATGTTATATATGAAAATAAACCACGAGAACACCTTTTACGTGAAAACAGAAGATACATGCAATAATGGTGGATCTTGTTGAGTAATTTTAGGTTGCTCATTCCTTTCGCGTGAAAACATAAGATACATGCAATAATGGTGGATCTTGTTGAGTATTTTTATAACGTTGCTCATTTCTTTCCCAGTACGCCATCTTGGAGCCCCATGTGCATCGTCTAGTGTACTTTGCAACGCCTCCGACGCATCTCTTATGGCATACCCGCTTTCTAAGTTTAGATGCCCATATTAATCTGGCACTTTAACATTTAACGATGTTGAATTGCTGGTTTGTTCAAGGTATAATGGATAAAAGGCATTAAAGGACCTTTAACTATTACAAGTATTCAATCGAATTCCTAATCTGTGCGATTTCTTTTCAAGTAAAACCTTCTGTTAAACTAAAATGCTGACATAGTGCTAAATAACCGTTAAATGACGACATATCATCGCTCATGGCATCCTGCATGAAACTAAAAATACAACAAATCTTTTTTTCAGATTTTGAGAAAAAATCTGAAAAAAAAAAAAACAGGAAAAAGAAAAAAAGAGATACGGGTTCAGCCAAAAAAAAGTAGAAGAAGGTGATGGGGAGATACAGAAATGGCGGTGGCAGCAGTGGCATCGGTGGAGGTGTCGCTTCTCAGGCTCTGGCGAGGGGCCGATGTCCCTTGCCTGGCTCAAGTGAATCTAGAGGACCTGTTGCCGGTGCCTTCATTCCTCAATAAGAACAAGGCACAGTGTCTAGGGGGCTACAAGATCTGAGGCGAGCGTCAACGGCCATCGTCACTAGACAGTACCAAAAAAAAAAAAACTGGTCCATGGCTATAGAGCAATTCACAAAGCTACGGTGATGAAAATTTTCGCCCCGAAAAGTTAATAGTGTCAAACTTGGCCACAACAATTTATGTTGTCGCCGCCTAGATAGTGATAACGACATTCAATGTCCAATATAGCCATGACAATTTTTCAAAGCCGAAGATGATCTATCACAACATCATCTATTCGTCTTTGTTGGAGCACCTATGACAATGGTATCTGATTTGTCACCATTGTTGCACATACATTTTGCAGCCTTAAATAACCAACATTTATTAGCGTTCCCAATCTGATTAAAAGTCATATTAAGATGAATGCCATCGTATGTAAGTCTTTATAACAAATATGATGTAGAGATGTAGGTGATACTATAACTTGAATGTTTCTTATAAACTTTGTCAAATAATGTAGCTATAAATAACCAGTTAAAGCTATGGTTAAATTATTTTAAAATGATCTCTTCTGTCTAAAAGTAGTTCTAGGTATTTCTATACGGATCTATAATAAAAGCTTGGATGTAAAATTATTGCAATTGATGGAAGAAATTTTAATGGGCCATCAATTATGAATGAATAAAAAAATACTTTTTCGCTAATTAAAATATTTGTACGTAAATTGATTTTTATAATGAAAACATTTCTGATTAACTAATTATTTCAAGTATTACAAACAATCGTTTTTAGGAAATTATTTTCCAATCATTTGTGCTCCACTAAACAAATGAAGCTTAAGGTGATATCGGAGAAGAAAGCTTGGAAATTTCAATGCAAAAAATGAGCAACGAAAAACAACTAAAAATAGAAGTAAAAGGCAAGCGTTGTTCTAATAACCTCAAACGTGGAAAACATCAGGGATGACAGAATGCTCTGTCTCTGTGGTTGTTGAAATATCCAACATTCCCCAATAAATGTTTTCGCGCATTATATTAGAGGCCTTGTTTGAAACATGAAAGGAAATAGAAATCGTATCCAAATTACACAAAATCCTTGTACTAGAGCCAAATTGTATGTCTTTCCCATATACATCCGACTCCATTCTGCTTTGCACATGAAAGTGGATGTTGAAATATGCCACATCATTTAACAATGGGCCTATAAAATTTGTGTATTCATGCAATCTTTCTCCATTGATCAATTTAAACTTTTGAGTTAGACTTTCTAAAGCAGTTGCACCATAGAACTTTCCTCTTTTAATTCATTCCATATTGAAGAATTTTGCTTTACTCTCGATGCCGGTGGGAATTGGCCCACTCATTTGGATCCTGGGGTCTCTACTATACAAATTGAAAATGCGCTTCAACATTGGGAACCAAGTGCTCAAGCGGTAAACTCCCCGTTGCTAGTGCAATGTGGTGTTATCAGCTATCACTTATGCAAGCCAATTAGGTTTTTTGCACACGTCTAGGATAGTAAGAAGATAATCAACATGGCATTTCTCTTTTGTTTTGGACAACCTAATATGCATAAACGACTCATTTTGAATAAAATTTGAAAATAATTACCTGTTGTTAGGCTAAGTCTGCATGTGGAAATACCCAAGAAAATTTCTGTTGAGAAAATTTCCCACCTAATATATTTCAAAGTTGACAAAATTGTCCATAGTTTATATTGATCTTGACTAATGATAAAAATTATTTGTGTTTCAGGTAATATTCGCTCTGTGAGGACTTCTTATATCAGTAGTAAAAAGATTTTCATTGACTTAAAGAGTCAATGTGGCATATATAATCTTGCATGAGATTACAGGATCTAAACATATTCATAACGTTAGTTCCTCCATAAGAACAGTTGAATATATCTAGGAAACTATATATGTATGTATGTGTGCACGCACACGTGCGTGTATATGGATAGTTCACTACGTGAATATGAGCAAGTGACTCCATGTATATGAACGGTGCATTACATAGATATGAGCATAATAGAAGGTTGGATATAAGGAATGACTATGAAGATGAACAGAGCATAGATACAACCTACCACAACAATTATTTCATCCGATCCCTTGAAAACTAGTGATTGGGTATGGATTTAAGAATTTGATTTTCTATCAATCTTAAAGAATATCTCCGCAAAATATCCAATCATGCAAGATATCTTGATTGATTGATAATCATCCCGAAGACAACAATTTCCATAAGTTTAAACACCTCATTCTTGAAAATCAAGATTTGATTGTATGGGCAATCAAATCAAAGGTGACTTTGATTTATTGACCTTAACGACTACTTATCTTCTCAACATTTGTCCAATGGGTGGATTAGAGATTGATCCTCTTGAAAATAGTCCAATGTGAAGCTCAGATGGGAGGAGTATAAAAGGAGATCAAACACCATAGAGAAAGATAGATCAAGGATTAACAATTCCAAATTTCAAGAGGGCGTCACATTGTCTTTTGACAGCTTAAATTTGTAATCCTAGAGAAGTGTGGAAAGAGTGAAAGTCTATAAGCTGTATCTACTTTGAAAAGAAGTGCTTGGATAATAGCAGCACTCACAACTGTAACTTCTTAGCTATTGACTAGTGGAATTCTGCTAGTAGATTGTTAGCTGGGAGAGTGGAGGTAGGCTTGAAATAAGCCAAACCACTATAAACTCTAAATGCACTATTTTGTTTCACTTTTCACTACTTATATTCATTACTGTTTTGTAGATATTGCTAGAACTTGCTCAAATCAACTCTTCATTTTACCCAGTCATACGTTTATCATCTTTGGTGCTTTTAATTCCTCATTATTGTGTTAAATTATTTGAAATTACCTATTAAACCCCCCCCCCAAAGGTAATATTTGCTAGCCACTTTACTTGATATAAGAGCTTGGTGCTCATTACTTTGAAGTGTTTACTTTTGAATTAGCGATTTGTTATTGCTAACAATACTAGACCAAGTATTATTGAAGGACTAAGCAACACCACACCTCCCTACTTTGATGGGAAAGATTATGATTTTTAATAAAACAAAACGAAAGCCTTCATTAGATTAATAGATCCCTTGATGTGGGATGTTGTACAACTGAGAGTGAATCCTACAACAAGAACCAGTGTTTCACCTGCATCCTCAAATACCAAAGAAACATATAATAATACACCTCCTATAGCCACAATTACTCTAACAGAGGTTGCTAAAAGAGAACTTTTAGATACTAAAAGTCTTTATTCTCTTTATTGTGCATTATCCCCTGTTGTATACAACCTTGTCTCTTATTGTGAAAATGTGATTTTGGGATAGACTTGAGGTTACTTTTGAAGGAACTTACAAAGTCAATGAAACAAATATCCTCTTTGCCAAATATGAATAATTCGATATGAAACTTGATGAATCGATTATTGATATATTCAATAGATTCACTGATATGGTTAATGGATTGCATATCAAGGAAAACTAATTTCAGTAAAAGAAAAAGTAAATAAGATTTTGCAAGAACTCTCAAAGGAATGTAACATCAAAACTTCCACTCGAGAGACACAGAGGATCATGCCCTTCATAGTTGATGAACTCATCTGGACTCTCATGACATATGAAATTGAAGGTATTGTTGATGAGGATGATTCAAAAGGTAAGACATCAATGACTTTAAAATCTAACATTCATGACTTAGGGAAGACAAATTCTGAAGAAGATGAAGATGAAGATAATGAAGAGTAGACCCTAATAGTAAAAAGGTTTAGGAAAATAGCTAGAAAGAAAAGATACTTCAAAGGAAGAAAGCAATCCTAGCAAACAAAGCAAAGGAAGACATTATACAACAATTTGGAAGATAAGGATGTGATATGCTTTGAATGCAAGAAGCATGGGCACATCAAAGTAAGTCATCCACTATTATAGAAGAATAAGGGAAAGTTTGAAAAGAAAAAGTAACTTTTAAAGGCAAAGGCATGGAGTGATACTGCATTTGAAGAAAGTGAAGATGAATTATATGCACACATCTTATTAATGGCAAACTCTGACTTAGAGAACAAAATTGAGGTAAATCATCCTAAAGTACTGGATGAAGTGTCAAAGTATATTAATGAATTATGTTTAGAGTATTAACCTGCTCTTAGGAAAATCTTCGAGTTGAAAAAAGAAAATGAAAGTTGAGGCAACAGGATATTTCCAAACATTCAATATTTACAAAAGGAAATTTTGGAAATCAAGGAAAGTAGAGATTTGATTTCAAAAGAAAATTATTCTCTTAAAAAGGAAATTTCAAATGTTTCCAAATGATTTTCTCTTGATTCTAAAACATTGGAGCATATCCCATACAAGTCTTATATTACAACAATTCTAGATTAGGCTTTGAAAAGGAAAATTTTGCTCAAAATGAATATCCTAAGTTTAAGGAAATTTAGGCGCAGACTCTCTAAATTTGCTCATAAAAATTATTTCGAAAAGGCAACTCATAAAACATGTTGGCTGAAACTTTTCCAAGTGCTCAAACTATGGGAATCCAAATCATTTTAATAATGACTGCCATGAACTTTGGAGACCAACAAAAGGGGATTTCTTAAAAATGGGAGAATCCTCTGACTCAAAAGGACACAAGCAAGTTTAGGTACCGAAGAAAGCATTAATTTTCTTATATATTGTAGGTATCGAAGAAAAAAGCCCAAACTTTTTTTATGTGGACCCAAAAACTCAAATTTGTGCCCATGTGATACGTTTACCTCAAATTTTTCTATAATACTAAAAATGCGAAACTTTTTTTTTTGGAGGTAAATGTGTCACACAAGTATAAATTTGAAGTTTTTGGTGTCATAGAAAAATCAGGATAAATGTGTCACACAAATACAATTTTGAGGTTTTTGGTATCACCAAAAAAATTGGGCTAAATGTGTCATAGTTGTCAAAATTTGAAATTTTTTGTGGCTTTTAGCCAAGAATCAATAATACTTGATTAGTGGTTGTTCAAGACACATGATAGGAGATGCAAGCAAATTTGTTCAACTCACCAAGTTTAATGGTGGAAAGAAAAGCAATATCATTGATGGAGGGACTACCAAAATAGGACATCTTACATTACATGATGTATCTCTCATGAAAGGTCTCAATTACTATCTAATAAGCATAAGCCAATTATGCAACGTTTAGTTTAAGATAAGTTTCCAAGAGGATAGATGTTGTGGAGCTAGCAAGGATAACTCTCAATCCTTTATAATAATATTTATCTCTTAGATGTGGAAGTTGATGATACAAAGTACCTTGTCTCCATCAAAGATGAGACAAATCGTAGCGTAGAAAAATGGGACACATTAATGTCAATCGAATATCCAGCGTTCATCTAAGAATAAGGACTAATTGATCTTTACGGTGCTTTCTCTATCAATTAGATCCTTTATCCATAGAATAAAGTATCTAGGCATATCTATTTCTTCATATTTTGACTTCTATGAAGTTCCTTTCTTTGCTACAGCTGATAAAAATCGTTTTTTGGACGATGCATATGTAGAAAGCCTATTTTTTCTAGTAATTTTTTCGAGTATTTACTAGCGGATTCGCTCTTTTCTCTTTCCTTTTTTCTTTCTATAGTGGAGATAGTCGCACGTAATGACAGATCACAGCCATATTATTAAAAGCTTGTATTATGTATTTCTTGCACATTAGGTAAATAGGTAAGAACTTCTTTTAAGTCTATTGATAAACTTACTTGCAACTTTTACTCTTGGATATTTTTGGACCTACTCGAAGTCAAAGCCTTAGTGGTAAAAGTCAGATGAAGCAATCTTTCTTGAATACTCCACAACCAACAAAATCTCTTGAGTTTTTAACAAACACTCTCATACCGTGGAACATCTATGAATGTAAAGTTTGAAGACAGTCATTATCCTCAATTGGATATGAACGAAGAACATGAATATAATCAAGCGGCTAATCATAATCAGGTACTTCAAAAGCCTCAGTCAATTGATGATACTCAGCAAGCTGAATATAATGAGCAAGCTAAATATCACAAGGGTCTTGCACATACTCAAGAAGCTATAGTTTAGTGACCATCCTGAATCTTCAAACAAAGAAAAAAAAATCATAATAAAAGATTTGATAAAAACTAGAAACATAAATCTAGTCATCCAAATGAGCTTGTTCTCGGAAAGGTAGATGATGGTATCAAAAGCCGTTCTTCGTTCAAGGAAATGATGGGTAGCTTGACACTTATATTAAAGGACAGAACCTAAAGAAGTTGAAGAGTCAAAGAACTATACCAATTTAGAGTAAATGAAGTGTGAGAATTAGTGCCTAGACTAAAGCATCATCCAATAAGTAGAACCTAGGTCATCAGAAACAAGTTGGATGACAAGGGCAAAGTGACTAGAAACAGAGCACGACCGGTGGCCAAGGATACTCACAAAAAGAAGAAATGGACTATTATGAAACATATGCTCTTGTGATAGGTTGGAAGCCATAAGGCAACCTCTTGCTTATGCTTGTTATCATAATTTTAAGTTGTTTTAGATGGACATCAAGAGTGCCTTTTTAAATAGTTATATCAAAGAAAGAGTACATGTGGTACAAACCCTTTGATTTGAAGATCCCAAAAAATCTCATCTTGTCTTCAAACTAAATAAAGTTTTATATGGTCTTAAACAAGCACCTCATGCTTGGTATGGATGACCTAGCAACTTCTTAACAAAGAAAGGTTTCGAAAAAGGTAAAGTTGCTACAACTTTCTCCATAAAGAAGAAAAGCAAGAATATTCTTCTTATTATATATTAATGATATTATGTTTGACTCTTCTACCAAGCATTTGTGCAAGGATTTTCTAAGATTATGGCCGTGTTTAGTTCAGCATTTTCAAGGGACCCCTTGGGGAAATGCTGGACCGTTTGGTTCAACTTTGGAGCCAGCTTTTAGTTGAAAGCTGGTCTTCAAAATCATGAAAGCCCAAAGCTAGTAGGGACTAGCTTTGGGCTTTCAGCATTTGGCAAAATGCTAAAATTAATTTTTCCCTTCCAAAACTATCCTCACTAATTCTTCATATTTCCGATTTTGCCCCTAATTATTATTATTTTACTTGGAAAAGGAGACAGCCTTCACTGGTCAGGCAAAAGGCTACAGCCATCGGCAAGCCAGATCTGGCACCGATGGCCATTGGCAGAGGTCTCCCGAGGTCAAGCGACCTCCGACGGCCCTCAGCTAGGTCACGCGACCCTTGTTGGAGGTTGCCCAACCTTAAGCAACCTCAGTCGTAGCCCTTTGCTGGTCCAATGAAGGGTTTAGTTCAATTTTCAAAAAATATATATTTATATATATGTATATATATATATATATATACATACATATATTATACTTCTCAAAGCTCATTGCAAAAGTTTTTTTTATCAAACATACATTCAACTCAAAGTCCATTTGTAAAATAATTTTACCAATCACAATTACATTTTCCCGAGTAGCTTTGGGCTTTCAGCATTTCCATTGAACTCAAAGTTCATTTCCAAAGTTGAACCAAACACACCCTGTGTAAAATGAATTTGAGATGAGCATGATGAGAGAATTGAATTTTTTTCTTGGCTGTCAAGTGAAGCAAACCAAGAGAAATATGTAAAAGAACTAGTAAAGAAGTTTGGAATGGAGAATGCAAGAAAATAGAGACTCCTTTGTCATACTCCTCCAAGCTCCACAAGGATGAGAAAGGAAAATCGGTATATCAAAAACTTTACATAAGCATGATAAGTTCTTTATTAAATCTTACTGCTTCTAAACTTGATTTTCACTTCATTGTATATATTTGTGTTAGATTTCAATAAAATTCTAAGGGTTGTCACCTTACTGCTGTTAAGAGAAATATTAAATATGTTGCCACAAACCTAAATTAGGATTATAGTATTCCAAAGGATCTGTTTTTAATCTTATTGGATATTCTAGTGCTAATTTTGCTAGACGTCGTGTTGAGAGAAAAAGCATTTCAAGAATTTGTCCAATGATAGGTTGCATGTTGATTTCCTAATACTCCAAAAAGCAACGCATAGTTGCTCTTTCAATAGCCAAAACAGAGCATATTACTCTTGGAAGTTGTTATGCACAAATTCTTTGGATAAAACAATAGCTAAGTGACTTTGGAGTTATAGATTCCAAAAAATATATATAAATATATATTTATTTATTTATCAAGTGTGACGGCACTAGTGTTATCAATTTGACAAAGAATCACATTCTTCACTTAAGAGCTAAGCATATTGAGATAAATCATCATTTTATTTATGATCATGTGCATAACGGTGATGTTAATATTAAGTTATTGATTTTAAATACTAATTAATTTATATTTTCACAAAGCTCTTTTATAAAACCTCATTTGAATATATTCCAAATAAACTGAGTATTACTAATTCGTTTGCTTAAGTTGAATACAAATAGATGATCATATCCAAGACCAGTTCCCAAACAAGTGATCATATTCAAAGCCTCCACACACGTGATCACATCCAAGATCAATTCACAAACAAATGATCAAACTCAAAGGCATTCAATTAAAGGTGAGGACAGATAGCTATATTCAAACTTGAATATGGGCAATTTCTATAAAATCCTATTTATTTTTAGCACGAAAGCTAAATTTAGCAAGAAAATCAGGTACATGTCCTCACCTTCTTTTAAAATAAAGAAAGTCATTTATTATTTATGTGTTTCTATGTTATTAATTATCTCCTTCAATTATTTCTTAAAATAGTTACCTAAAATCACTTATTACAATTTCTTTATTTAAAATTCCTAATTTTTTAAAATAATCGGTTACAAGATTCATCTGAAGGGTAGCTTGCCAAGTAGTAAGTATTTCATCTACCCGTTCTCACACCAGGCCTGAGAGGCTACTATACCTTTCTTAATTCCCCACTAAAGGGCTTTTTAATTCCCAGTCAATATTTTTCTTCCCGATTGAGAGGGAATACGGGGTGTGATCCATCCCAGGGTAAATCTTCGGTCTACTTCTTCCTTCTTGAGCATTTTAAGGATTTGTTCATGTCCGAAAATTACTTATTACAATTTCTTTATTTAAAATTCCTAATTTCCCATAAATTTTCTCTATTTATAGAATTAGTTTCCAAAAGTAGCTTCTACTTTACCAAAACTGAATCGTCGCAGCAGTACATCCATCGATCAAACCCTTTTGTCTCGACGACAGTTTTCTCTCTTTCAAAAGATTTAAGCTTTTCTCTCAAAATCTGTCCATGGCACCCAAAGCTGCTCTACTCCCTCGCAAAGTATACGCCGGTCTACGTCTCACGGAGAAGTGCAGCAATGGCTTCTGGGACAACAATGACCAGCTCGACTCCAATAGACATCAGCTATCGTCAAGCACGAGTCCTACCGCCAGTGAAAATCGAGCACCATCGACTCGGCGAAACGCAGAAATTCCTGCCTCTGAATCAGTTGCTACACCCACTGATAAGGGTAATACTCCTCTTCTTGAGCATTTCAAATTTTAGAATGCTAAGCATATTCAGAACATGGTAGCTAGTCTTTGAGACAAAGAGGAACCTCTGATGAAATTATAGACCTGTTTTTGGAGTCTATTAAGAATTTTCCAGAAGGGGTAGTTAAGGATGAAGCAGTAACTCATGTTATGACAGTGATGATTGAGCCTTCTAGGACAGAATTTTCTCGAAAGGGGAAAAGAAAAAAATTGGCGAATCATCAGCAACCTCAGGTGGCTGAAAGCACCCAAAGGGTTGTGCCTTCGGTTGAGATATCACTTAGGCTACTCGTAGCCCTGGTATTGAGAATACTGAACTGGAAGATTCTGAATGTCATTTGGAAGGGAAGAAAAATGATGATAAGAATAAGTTGTTCAAATAAAAGAAACACTATGACTGCTCTAACCCTCCGCTGGCTAGAGGAGGCATACCCAATAGCTATTGATTTTCATTATTTTGAGTCACACGGAATTTTTATCCCCAATTTGGTATGAAATTTGAAAATTCTGCACAGATTCTAATAATTTTAATCCTGCTCTCATTGCCTATTTCTACTCTAATCTTGCTTTTTATTCTCCTAACACAATCCAATTTTCTGTTAGAGATAATCTGTATGAGATGACTGTATAACTTGGCAAAAATCATTTGTTTAGATCATTGTGAGTTTTATGCCTATCCTTGTTTCTCCAGAGATTGCGTGCAAAATCATCACAGAGGACTTAGATTTTTCTCGAGGTATTAAATCCTTTTTCTCATAATCTTCTTCCTTTGAAAAATAAGTCATTCTCAAAATTCTCATTAGTTGTCTCAGACCTCAAGCTACTTCTGTCAATGATATTTTCAAGTATGTGGCCAAACTTCTCTGGGCTACACTTCATAATGTTTCTCTCTCTACCTCATACAATTCTTTTCCACATGTATAGAGCTGTGAGAAAGAATCAAGGCTGACTGCCTTATGGTTCCTTGATCACAAGAATCTTCAATCATCTGCACATCGAAATTCCCCAGGAATTGCGTAATAAGACACTTCTTATGATAACTGGTGGGGAAGATGTGATGCTGAAAGATGAGGTTGAGGCCAACTATGGAAGGATTAAAAAGCACAAAGGATGAGGTAGTGAAGATTGGCAATAATGATGATAGGGACTCGAGAAAAATGCTAGAAATGGCTTTCGAAAACAGAGAAGCAGCCAACTGAAGCACAGGGAAAAGGAAAGGTCCAGTGGTTCCTTCTTTCAGTGCAGTAAAGGGAGGAAAATCTGAGCAGCCTACAAAGAAGGAACATGCTACTGAGGCTTTGAAGAAATGGCTAGGAGAAGAAATTGGTGGAGCTTCTGAACAGACTCTAGTTGAAAAGTGAAGGAATTGAGACAAAAGAAGAGGGGTGCTGAAGAGATAAGGAAAAACCTGAGACTGCAAAGAGAAGAATTGAAAAGGAAAGAAGAAGAGGAAAATAGAACAGAGGAAAACAGAAGAAAAGAAGAGGCTGAACGTCAAGAAGAAGAAAGGTTTCAAGATGAGATTGAAGCTGAAATAAACAGAACTGTTGAATCTGAATCTAAAAGGATTCAATCAGAAGCTGAAGCACATAGAGCTAGGAGACAAGATGAAAGAAGAAAAGAAGAGGAGAGGAAGAAAAGATTCAAAGAAGAAAGAGTGGATGAATAGAGAGATGTCACTGTGGCTGATGGAGAAGCAACTATTGAAGAGGAACTTGAATTGGTTCATGCTGATGAGGATTTAGTTGTAGAACAGACTGAGTTTCTTGCATCCTCTTGAACAGATTGATGCATCTTAATAGAGAACTAAAGTGGAATGCAGTGAAGATGCATATACTCAGGAGGAGTACAAAGGAAAAGGACCAGAAATAACCAATGGAAAGGTTAATATGAACGAGGACATGAAAGCACTGAAGGCAAATATGAAGGAACAGATGCAGCTTGTGAAGCAAGAAGTTGGACAACTTGTTTTGAACGAGGACATGAAAGCACTGAAGGCAAATATGAATGAACAGATGCAGCTTGTGAAGCAAGAAGTTGGACATAACTTGGCTGTATTTGAGGAAATCCTTAAGCAATACATGCACAAAATTGATGCAACCTGTCACAGACTGCAGTGTTACGAGCTCATCTGAGTTCCTTTTGATCCTGCTGAAGACCCTCCTTTCTCATTAAAATGAATTTCATTTTATTTCAATTGATTTTGATATTTTCAGTTTGCCTTTTTGGTCTGTATTGATTTAATGTTTTGGGATTGCTAGTACTTCTACTTAATATTTTACTGTAATTATTTCAGCATGTATTCCCTTTATATCAGCTATGGTTTTATTCTATCTTATCTGTGATGCTGACAAAAAGAAGGAGAAATATTCAGATGTAAGATAATATGCAGTATGTGCAGAGACTTGCAGATATCATTGGACTGATAATATGTAGAATACGCAGAGACTTGCAATAAACAAATCTTGAAAACTGCCAAACAGAGAACAACTCTGATGTCCTAGCCAATATAATTATCTTCTAACTTTTAAATTCTGCAGGAAATACTGAGTATGGTCAGTTTGAGCTCGATGTGATTATCACAAGCTCATATATATAGAGACTATATATATGTCAATGTATAAGAAATTGCTTTCTAAATCACAATACTTCACTAAATTCTTTTGTAAATATTGTGTTACGCTCTTTGAGTTTTTAAGCTTTAAAAGTTGCGAACATTGTTTTATTATCTGCATAGAAAGTTTTGTCCACGTTAAGAATGGGAAGACTATTTGAGAAATTTTCCTACAGAATATGTTTTGAAGTTGACAAGACCGTCCATAATTTATATTGCTCTTGATAAATGAAAGAGTTGTCTGTGTTTTAGGTAATGTTCACTCTACGAGGACTTCTTACATAAGTAGTAAAAAGATTCTAATTGACTTGAAGAATCAATGTGAAGCATATATTATCTTGAATGTACATAGACATTAAATTTACAGGATCTATATGTATTCATAACCTAAGTTTCTCTAGAAGAACCGTTGAATATATCCAGGAAGTCAGATGTTGGTGAAGCGTCAGACAACGGCGACAATATTGGTTAGAGCAAAGAAAGACAAGATGACGAGACGCGAGGCAGCAATAACGAAGCTGCAGGTGGAGTTCAGCGACCATGGGAAAATCCTCTTGTCCTTTTTTCATTTCTCAATATCTTGTGTTATCTCTTTTTTCTCTAATACTGTGCGTCCGTGAATTGAGAAAATATTGAGTACACAAAGGAGGTCAAGCCAGCAAATTATCAATTCATTCATTAAGCGGCACGTGTCATGACGAGTCATTTATATTAATTTTTCTCCCCCCTCTCCCCCCTACTCTTTCCTCTCTTATGATCGCTTTTTCCTCATCTTCTACCATGCTTTTTCCCATGGAGAATCCATAACCATACACCCCAAGCTCGCTTTTTCCTCATCTTCTACCATGCTTTTTCCCATGGAGAATCCATAACCATACACCCCAAGCTCCAACGGGCATAGCTTCTGCGAGCTTAAGCTCATATGGCAATCATGGTCATGACGTTGTGCTCCAACTGCCATGGCCATTGCTAGTTTTGAGTTCAAGCTATCATCTTTAGGCTCAAGCTCAAATATCTAGCGGCCATAGACAAGAGTTCAAAGCTTGGGCCACCATGGCCATGAGCTCAAAGTCGAAGCTTAGGTGGCCGTTGCCACGAGCTTGAGGTCAAGCTCAAAACTCGAGCGGCCAAGCTACCCCAAGCTTCGGGTTTGAGGTCGAGCTCCATGGCCAAAGTAGATATAAGCCTTGAGCTCGGCCTCGAGCTCTAGCCACGTCAGATGAAAAAGGAAAAAAGAAAAATAAGTGCTAAACAAAGAAGATGAGGTAAATGGAAGAGAGAGAGAGGAGAGGTGGAAAAAGTATCAGGGAGAGAGAGGGGAAAATTAATGCAAGTGGGTCTGACGTGACACATGTTGCCCATAAATGGATTTGTAATTTGCTGACTTGACCTCCCATATATAACCAATATTTTCTCCGTGAATTCCCCTTTTTTGAAGACCTTAAAGCCTCTATTAATAAGAACCAACTAGGGATTCTTGCCCCTTTTATTTCCTATCTTGAAATAAAAGGATATCTTCCAAGTTTACTAATAGGAAAATTTAAATTTGATAATAAAGGGCTTAATTATTCTCTAAGTTTTCTTTTAATAAATCAATTTTCCAAGTGACATTTTAATTATGCAATTTCGGCCCCCCTAGTGTTCGTGGGCTTAGCTTAATGCTTTTATAGGCTCAATCCAACTTATCAGGTTCAGAACTATTTATTTATGGCCATCCACGACTGATTCAATTTGAATATAATTATATGAGCCTATTACTATTAAAAAAATGCTCCTTAAATTTATATGCAAATTTAATCAATAGTTTGCAAGAAGTCCTAAACTTATTGCATGTTCACCAATTTGCCCTAAATCTTTCAATTTTGTCAATTAAATCCTAAACATTTTTACGTTT
>MU091040.1:0-16107 GCA_014858505.1 Corymbia citriodora subsp. variegata
CAGTCAACGCAACACCAGCAGGAAAGTTAAGACTATCAACTTATTCAATGAAGGGGTTTGCCGAGTAAAAACAATTATTAAAAGACAGATTTTTGTTCCACATTGTTTAGTCTAAACGAACAGATTGTCAAATATGAGTACCAATATCAAACTAGAACCCATCAGCATAAATTACTTTTGCCATATTACCAAGCAGAGAACATTCATAAAAAAAATTAATGTAGAAACAAGAAAGTTTAAGTAGACCTTTCTCAAGATTCTTAACATTCTTGGAAGACAGAGTAATCCTGATTTTGTGAATCTGCTCCTGGGATTCCTCCAATCCCGGCTTCGTCGGCTTCATAGCATAAGCCATCTTCAGCCCTTTTGGTACCTTAACCCTACAAATCAAATTTAAGTTGCATTACGTGGAGGCAATAACATAACATCACATAGTTTCACTTCCCTTCATTTCGCCCAACTTTACCCAACCAAACATCTGTTAGAAAGAATTGGATCGAAGTGAACAGAACCGATCCATGAGAAATATTTCCCTTCATTTGGGTAAAAAAGGGGAAGCAAACTGATGCCACTACAAAGGAAAATTCCCCTGAGCCCACGAAACACTTCCTCCCAACTTCGGAGACAACAGGTCAGAAACTCCACATCTTTCGTCTCCGACCTTGTAATCTCTTTCAAAGTGTGAAAAAGAAAGGGAAGGACCCTTTAACCAATTAACTAGCTCAATTCCAGTCAGCGTCATGTTTCCCTTCAAACAGAAGATCCATCCCAGTGTAATATCGTCCCTCTTCTCTCTCCCTCATCTTCACTCTCAGCTTGTAATTGCCAAGCGTAACGTACAGACACTAAACAGGAAGTGATGAATAAATAGCACGGTCATGTAAGCACAGTGCACCATACGGTCATTCATCTCAGGATAAGATCAGAAACACCAACACAACCAACCAGAGATCCGACATCATTCGCAAACCACAAAGAATCGCACCTTTCAAACTCCAATCACCAGCAAAACCACAACAAGCGAACTGCAACTACTAAACAAAGCCCAGCACATCGAGCTAAAGACGCGAGAGCAAAAAACCGGAACCTTGAAGAGCTGGACTCGAAGAGAGGAGGTACCTTCGATGGCGAGAGAGAGGGAGAGGGCGAGGAAGCAGCGGCGACTGACGAAGACAATAGAGGTGGAGGACGCGAACAGAAAGATGGGGAGGGATTTATATATGTCTAGGGTTTCGGTTTTTTCATGTATTAAGCAGTCCTGCGTGTCCGACTTACTAGGGTTTGGTCCAAATGGGCCTGTGTCCAAACGTTGACGGGCCGGAGTTACCGCACACCCTGTTAAACGGCGGGACCAAATAAAAATAAACTGAAGATTCTTTTTCTATATTTCTTTTCTTTGATAAGTTAAAAAGGACAGGAAAAGTTATTGTCATTATAATTATAATCGATTTCCGAGCAGTCTTCATCCAATCCAGAAATTGGGAACTGGGCTAGTTCCTTGCTCTCTAGAACTAGAAATCGAATCGTGAGGTCCTAGAACCGAATCGAATCAAACTGACCAATCTGGTCTAAATCCTAAATAGGAAATTTTGTTACATAACCACATAAAGAATCATAAAACAAAGGGGTTGAGAGATGCAAGAAAGCATTTCATTCAAACATAATCTATGACCAAAAATAGTGATGAGATGTGAAACCAGAGCACAATATTTACGTTGGTGGTGGTGGGATAGCTGCGAGCAACTTAGGGCCAAGAACAAAGTGAGAGGGACTAAGGTCAGAGGATCAAGCAAGAGTCCAGACTCTAGCGAGAGGGACACGATGCGTGAGTGACTTAGGGTTTGAGGTGCGATTAGGGCTTGGAGTTGAAGGTGTGAACGACTTAGGTCGAGTGGGAGGGTTGAGCAAGAAGACTGAAGAGCAACTCAGGCAAGGCCGCAAGGCACGATTAGGTCTTGGAGTTGCCAAGTTGGAGACGCGATTTCTAAACTGAAGAGCGTGTGTGAGATTAGGGCTTGGAGGTGAAGCAAGAAGACTGAATTGAAGAGTGAAGGCATTGAAGAGCGAGCTTGCATGAGAGAGAGAGTCGAGCTTCATTGCTTAGGTAAGTTAAATTAGGTTTGGTTTTTATTTTTAGCATTTTACATATTCATAAAATTATCTTAAAAAAATAATTGAGTCTGGTCTAGGTGCTTTGGGTCGACGGTTCCACCCTAAAACCAAGAATTGAACCAATATTAATCGGTTCCACTTTTATGGAATTGGGAATCGGACCAATAATTTTGAGAACCTCTCAAAATTGATCCATTTGGTGCGACCTGGGTGATTCATTTTGCTCATCCCTAACTGCAATCCACATGGGTAGGCCATGCAGATGACACACTACAAGCTGTTCAGAGATTCGCTCGCTCGTTTATTTTGAGAAAGACATGCTACTTCTCTACCACAAGGTTGATCACTTTGGGGATAGCATACAAACGAGATTTGTGTAATCCCATTATACCTGGTTCCAAAATTCAAGTGGATTATTTGGATGTGATCTGGTTTAGCATTATAGTTTTTCAAATGATGTTAATTTGGTATAGTTTATCTTTTTCTAGATAAATTTCACTTAAAGAAATAATTTTACTCTGAAGATTGTGAAATCTAATTATTAATTACTATATATATTTTTAATAGAAAATTTCTTTTTCACTATAAATTAAATGACATTTTTGTCATTTTACTTTCATATTCATATTCATTATAGACTATGTTACTTCAATTTACGTTATGTTTTCGTTTTATCTGTTCTTGAATTTTAACTAAATTAAACATAAAACTTGTAAAATAAAATAAAATAAAATAAATCAAAATTTAAGAGTAGAATAACGTGTGCAGATACTGCTCCAGCTGTAAGCATTGATGATACATTGGCTCTACTTAAAGGAATAAATATTGTGAAAAATGTTAAAATTGTTTCCATAGATCACGGGGAGGATAATTAGGCAATTCATAAGAGTGATGGCACAAAGATAAGTCTTTTTTGATAAGGGAAAAAATAAAAATAAAAACTCTAAAATATGTCCATCATGACCCATTTACGTTGAAATTTTTTTATGACATAAAAAATCCCAAATTATAATGACCGTAACGCATTTATTCTAAATTTTTTTTCTTGTGACAATAAAAAAACCCTAACTTTTACTTATGTGATACATTTACCATTTGTTAAGATTCCATTAGATGATTTTTCAATCGAAACAACATCTTTTTTATTTCACTTAAGCTATATGAGTGCCTTGTGAACATTATTTGCTTTCTAACATTTATCTATGTAGACTTTTATTGACAAAATTTTTATGGAGAATAAATGAGTCATATACATATAAATTTGAGATTTTTTGTGTCATAGAAAAAATTTAGGATAAACACATAATTGATATAGTTTAGGATTTTTCGTGACTTTTGCCCTTTTGATAAATAGTTTAGGGATAGTCTTTTTGAGAATTATTATTTTTTTAATGGACTTTTGGAGAGAAAATCTCGATTCAATATGCTAAGCGTCATTCTTATTCATTTTTCTTTATTTTTTTGGGCCAAACAATTCTTTTTCCTTCAATGCAGCTCTTTGAGAAAAGACAGCACAAATGACATAATTTCTTTGGAAAAAAAAATCACAAACGATATAATTTTCTTACGGTATTCATTTGAATGTTATAATATCTTTTTTTTTATCACTTGAGTGGAGTGTAGTACAAACTTGGTTGGTGAGAATCTTTTGAGTTGCCTACTCCCTTCTCCAATCTGCTTTACTCGTGTAAGATCCTTCTTTTTGGGTGTCGCTTTATGTTTTGAGTTTCTAATTGTGCACCAGCTCCCCACATATTTTCATTATTTCACTGGGATGCTAAGGACTGCTAATGGTGGGCATCGGCCTAATACGCTTTCCAACTTGTCCTCAATGCTGTATCTCGTTTCCTGAACTTTCATATTTTATTTTTTGGACAAGGCTCATACGTCTATAATCTGTCCCAGACTTTTGATGGGTTCCATTTTTCTCCGTTTCAGTCTCTTTTCATTCAGGTTGTTTTAATGGTGCTATCGTGTGGATTGTTGTGAGGATTGCACTGATACTCACTCTTTGGAATTTCTCAGTAAGAAAACTACTGGTAGCCGTGCTGTGCCCAAAGTGCAGGAGTGAATGCCTACGGGGAAATTTTCTTCGAGGTACCTAGTTCTAATAACATGTTGAGATCATGACTTTCTAACAATATTTCTTGAAGAAAGTCTATATATGTTTTCATATCTAATACTAGAAGAGTATTTCTCAAAAGCTGGTTAGTTTCTTGTTCAGGCGGTCTAGGAAATCTTGGCCATTCTTTTAGGTTTGCAGATTCATCGGGTTTCTTGGAATATTGTCTGACTAATCACTGCTGGAAACGTGTCAAGGTTATAGAACTATATGGCCTCCTTGTCATATGTACTTGTATTTTGGCAAGTTCAACTTTGTCTCGACCTCGAGAAGCAGGTAGTCTGAGATATGAGACGATACGCATGGCATTGTTATATGCCTTGGCAGTGGCCACTGCGTGTGATAGTTGGGGAGCTGAGGGTGGTCTCAGGGGACTGCAAATGCCATAAGAGCTAGTTGAGTATTTAGGTGACCGTGGATTCTCACCTGAGTGAAGTCACAGGGTCAAAATCTTGTAAAAGGGAGTCCTTTCCAGATCCAATGTAGTGGGTGCTTTGAAGGGACTGCGTGCCCTCTCAGAACTAGTTGGGCATTGTGGGTGACTGTGAAAGGGACGTGTTCCTCAGTTCAAAGAAACAAGAGGACTTGAATCACCATACAGAAGGATTGGGTGAGCTGAACCTGACTTTACATCTGCAATTTCTTGCTCTCTGAAGTTCTTTCTAGTTGTGTAGCTAGTGCTCGGTGTACATGGAAGAACTAATGGGAGACCGTTGTGAAAAGCCTATTTAATTTAGGCCTTGTGGTTGGCAGTAATTGATATCACCTTTCAACTCCAGAACGTTTGGGAGACACCCTCTGAATACAAGAAATCACTCGTGACTTTATTTACCTGCATATATAGATGTTAGTCACATAACCCCGAGGGATAGCGACGTCTCTTGGGAATAGTGTACATGTTCTTCCTTAAAAAGAATCAGATTCATTGTCATGTTGAGTTAAATGGATTTGTTGTGATGTTTTACCTTTTGCCCAGGGGAGTGTGAACTTTCTCATCTACAGAATGACAGTTTGGCTATGATGTGATGCTGGGATGCAAATGGCTGCACTGAATCATATGAATTTGGTCTTTCAAAATGATTGCTCCATTTTTGATGAATTTCTGGATCTTAGCAATGGTGTTGAGACGAGAATGTTCGAATCTTATGCAGGGCATTGTCAAGGCCAAGGATTTCTTGAAGCAAAGAGGGGTCGATGTTGGTTCTGAATGATCTGACCTACTGAACTAATTTCCATGCAAAGCATTCCTAGAGGCTCTCTCTCTCTCTGGGGTTCACTTCTTTTGATATACTGTAAATGGAATGTTGGGGAGAGCATACTACAGGAACTTCTGTTTGAGTTCCAAAACAAGCTACAAACACAGTAAATTTTAATCCTACGTTGTCTACATCTTCTGTATGAATCATACTAGAATCAAATATTGTTTGTTGCCTGCGTGAGCTAGTCACGCATCTCCCTCCCTTTCAGCCACAAAAGTCAGCTATAACTTGCCGGGAGATTTTTTTTTTGTTGTTGTCTTATGATTCACTGATTTGCTTTGCCAAAATATTGCTTATGGCTTAATCTCTAATACCAGGATAAGCATAGTCTGGATCAGCATCAACAGCATCGATCCAGAGAGAAATCAATGAGAAACATGGCCAAGTCTTGAGAAAAAGAGACGCAGAAGACCCTTTAAAAAGGTTGGGTTGCGACATCAAGAAAACATAGCAAACATCACAAATCAATTTAATCATCATCCCAGATTGTCTCGAAGGAATGCTCTAAGAAGATTTTATATCCGGCTGAAATTGAAGAATAAAGAGTAACAAGAACTGGGATGACATAGCTATATAAGCCTTACATATCTCAGCCAGCAAAAAATCCTCACAAACAACTCGGTGAAGCAACTGAAGAGTTCGCAATGGTGACCTCAACCTCCACACCCAGCTCAATAGTGACGGATTGCTCAATGACTTCAGGAGAGCTGAAGAGGTCAATGACCTGCTTGCGAACATGAAGCTCAAATCTATCCCATGTATTGGTTCCTGACAAAGTAAGACAGTCAAGATTGTTTAAAGCACGTAACAAAAACTCAACTGAAACCATGATGCAGTTTGCAGAGACCATGGACTATAAACCTGTTGAAACATTGACCATGATCCGCATGTATTCGTTATTGGCTCAAACATACTCGGCTTTGAATAAACAATTTTTGAAGCCAGGAAGATCAGGTGTGGCAAATATGTGAATAGCCCAAAAATCCACAAGAAATTGGAAAGCAAGTACATATCTGAATTGCAGGAATGAATTTGCAGAAAACACGCAGTATCAGACAAAAAATTTAGAGTGATAACCACTGACCACCTATTGACACCGATAAAGCAGACAAAGCAAAACTACAGTAAGCATCATATTTCGGTGGCCTATGTAGCAGCGATGACACAAATTCACTCACTCATCACAAGAAACTGATTTCAATCAAAGACCTTCTCCACTAGCTGACTTCCTAGTTGTAATGTGGACTGTAGAGAACCTTGGCAGGCATTCTCATTGGTCTACTTGACCTGAAGACGCTTGTCCTTTGCCCCACGCACCATATCTGAGCATATTAATAAACGAAATGATGATTTTCAGATGTAACAATATAATTTTCAAACAGAAGAACAGCATACGCCCTTTTCTATTTTATAAGCTATCCATGTAATTTTCAAGGGTCAAGCATTTCTTGAGAAATTTTCATGACTATACTAAAACCCAGATACTCTCAACATTCGAAACAACACGATTCAAATAAGAGCTATTAAGTGTAAAGACAACATTAAAAGATAAATCTCTACTATGTTGAAAGCTGATTGAACTAAGCAGAAATAATCTATGACAGAAAGGGAAGCAAACTGATGCTAAATTGCTAATGCAGAGGCAATAAGTCCCCATCATTTTCTCCCAAATTTGCAGAGAAATGGGCAGAAATTTCATTTGTTAAAATATACCAAGATAGAAGATTTCAATACCATTTGTTCTTGTTCCTACCTTTCGACTAACTGTGCTAAGTCAGGCCCATCAAAGTCGGACACAGGCCCATTTGGACCAAACCGGGTCAATCCTCCACCTCCATTTCCTTCGTCGGCCTGCTTCCGGCGATGCTCCTCCTTCTGCTCCTCTTTTCCATCGTTACATGCTGAAACCGAACAGAACAGAGAAAGCCATCAGCATAATCAAAGCTTGATCTTCGCTTTTCCTTCTCTGAGGCTCGATCATCGACTTGGGTTCTCTCCGTAAAGCTTGTATTTTGGTGGGTTTGAGTCTAAAAGCTTTAGCAATTCTCGAAATCTTTTCAAGGTTTGATTTGTTTCTTTCCCTCCGATCAGAAAGGTTTGCTTTTTCTCGAAACTCTGGCTAATTGCTGAAAAATGTTCGCTGGGTTTAAGGTTGCGATCACGCCAAACCGGATCGGCTTCCTGAATTTCTCCTTCATCCTCCGATTCAGATATATTCTTCAAGTCGAATCAGGTATTCATTTGATGCCCATGTCTTAGAATTTCCTGATTTGTTAGGGAAAAGTAGTATTGACTTATGTGTGGCGTGCACAAATGTTTGCAATACTGCCTTGAAAGTGAAAAAGGGATGTTTTGTGTGAGAAATTTCCGTGTGGAATACCCTGAAATGGCAGTCTGTGCTGATACGGCCGAAAGATATTGTTGCTCATTTGGTGGGAGATTAGTTCTTGCTGGTCTGATTTTTGTACTTTCGCGTGTCGAAGGGTATGATTGCTTGAGCATAATGAAGCATATTGTGAAGATAATTACCTTGTTGGTGGCTGTCTCTGCCCTGTGGATTGGTCTCCTGGAGATGTCTGTAGTTCCACGAAGTCAGACTTGGTTGGTGAGAACCTTTTTAGTTGCCTCTCCCTTCTCTGATCTCCTTTACACCTGTAAGATCCTTCCTTTCGTGCATAGCTTGATGTTGAGTTTCTAATTGTTCTTCAGCTACCAATATATTTCATTGTTTCACTGGGATGCTATGGATTGCTAATGGTTGGCATTGGCCTAATGCACTTTCCAACTTGTCCTCAAGAGGCAGTGTTGTTGCAGCAGGTATTTTGTTTTTCGAATTTTCTCAATTTAGCTATCAGATGAGGCTCATATGTTGACAATCTTTTTTCGCTTCTCAATGGTTCCATTTCTCTTTGCATGTGCTTGTTTTCCTTCTGGTTGTCTTAATGGTGGTAGCGTGTATATTTTTGTAACGATTACACTGAGGCTTCTCTTTCGAATTTCTTAAGTAAGAATATTATTGGTTTGCTTCATGCAAAGTGCATGACTGAGTGCCTAAAAGGAAATTTTCTTGAGGGCACTAGTTCTGTTGCCTATATATATATATTTTTTTTCCTTATCTCAAATGAAGAACATCATCGAGATCACGACCTTCTGACATATTTAGTCTCTTCCAACGTTTCTCGAAGAAAGTCTGTATATGTTTTCAGATCTGATGCTCGAATAGTAGTTCTCAAGACATCGCTTGGTTTCATGTTCTGGCAATCTATGAAATCTTGTCCAGTCTTTTAGGTTGGCACTTAGCTGCTTGCTTTATCAGGATTCTTGAAGCATTTCATTTAACTTATTAGCCCTGGGAACACATGGAAGGGATAAAATTATATGGCTGCGGTGTCTTATATAAGTGTATTTCTGTAAGTTTGACTTCGTCTTGACCTTTAGAAGCAGGTGGTATGAGATTCAAAACAATGCCCATGGTATTTACTCAATGGCTTGTCAGTGACCATTCTATGTGTGTTGTTTGAGGGGTGGTGGATGGTCTTTTTGGGGGGGGGGGGGGGGCTAAGAGCTAGTTGAGTATTTTAGGTGACCGTGGATTATCTTTGTAGTGAAGTAACAGGGTCACATTCCTCTTGTAAAAGAAACAAGAAGAGTTGTTACTAGATTTAATCTGGTGGGGGGTTTGAAGAGCCTGCATGCCATAATAACTAGTGGGGCATTGTGGACGACTGTGAATTCTATTGCTTGTGGGGTAAGAGGGGCGCATTCTACAACCTGCCCGCCTGTGTTAAGGCTGACTTGTGGGTCAACCACGGAGTATGGGGTAACCTGAACCTGACTTTACATCTAGCACAATTTCTTGCTCTCTGGGTTTCTCTCTGAGTAGGTAGCTCGTGCTTGTTGTGCTTTGTATCTCTGGAAGGAGTGGTGGAAGAGCACAGTGAAATATCTATGATGTGGCAATAGGATGGCACACAGCTGCAATGAATCATACGAATTTGGTCTTTCAAAACGATTGCTCCATTGTTGTTTGCTGGAACTTAGCATGTATTCTATACCTGCCCATTTTTTGGGCACGTTTTAGTTCAGTTATAGCTTGTTTGTTTTTTTAACTAGAATATATAGTTAAACTCTGTGTTGAGGCAGGAGAGTTGAATCTTTTGCAGGACATTGTCGAGGCCAAGGATTTCTTGAAGCAAAGAGGGGTTGATGTTGGTTCCAAATGATTTGACCTACTGAACTCATTTAGATAGAGAGGATTCCAATTTGAGTGAAAATTGATCTCTGAGTCTTCCAGGAATAGAGCAGCTGATGAACATTTACGTGAGCTTTTTGACATTTTTTTGAGTGTTAAGTTATCAACTAATCAGAAAAGTCATGCTCTTGGTGCTTATGCTTGTAGGTGAAATCGAATATTTGTTCATCTTGCCCACCATCCTCTAGCCAGTTTTTTAATGTATACTGTGCTTTCTCTCTGTGGGTTCTTTAATGTACCGATTGCCTTTAATTGTAGAAATTTGAGTAAGTTACTGAAGAGAGAGAGAGACCAGTTGATGAATGCTAAAACCTTTTGATAATTTACCAATGTAATTCTTTTAGTCAATTTTGATCAGAAATTATCGACATAGATGGTGATTGTCTTACATGGCGCGGTCCGGTTGAATTGGATGATTTTTTTATATTTTTTCAAAATTTTTGCAATTTTGTTTTTTTCTATTTTCCTTCACTGGTCACCGCTTAGCGATGGCTGATCCCAAGACAACCTCGCCAGCCTGGCAGCCTTCTCAACGGGTGATGAACGAAACGGAGTGTCTAAATTGAACAAGATTTCATAAGCAATGATAGTTCACTATCTTCCATGATCTGAGCCTTTGAAAGTAGCCCTACCACAAGAAAATGCTAGTTTATATTTAGACTTATTTCTCTCTTCTTGATACATTCGGTTTGCTTTGAAGATTGCATGGTCATTGATGTATGTATTTAACCTTTTTATTTCATTGCATATGATGTAATGAATGTAGACTGATTTTGATTGAATTCTGACTTTGGTGAGGGCTGATGGCCCTCGCTAGCACCCACTTGGTTTGTGACCTTTGCCGGCCATTGCCTAGCTACGATTGATGGAGGGAAATAAAGAAAAAAGAAAGCACAAAGAAAAAGTAAAGAAAATTAAAGAATGATTTCATAAAATTTTAATAGAAAACTATAAAAATCAATGATGCCAATAATTTCCGATCATGGTTGACTGAAATGACTAAAGTAATTTATCAAAACAATTATAATTAAATTAGATAAATTTAAAAAAATTAAGATCAATTGGGAGACTTGTACAATAAATTTAGACTTTTCGAAGAATTTCCCCTCGTAGACACCACTGTATTAATTTTCTATTGATCGTCGGACTACTTGGTGGCGTTTTTACTGTTTATATGGATTTAGAGATAGTATATAATATATATGATGGACATAGCGTTTTATATTATGTTTCCGAATCTTTTACTTTTATTCTGATTTTTTGGTCAGAACTTTTATACTGATAGTTGTTTGTTTTTTAATAATTTAGTTTTACGTGTACCCATTATAACCAATGATACGTTGATTTGAATTTTTATTTATGCTAAAATGGTTCTTCCTCTGTTTGAATATATATATTTGTATGACAATCAGCGCCATGCGCTAATAAAAGTTTAGTAAATATATATTTGTATGACAATCAGTGCCACCTAGGACTGTAAATTGGCAGAACCGGTCTCTCCTTATTGGAAGAATTTTTTTTTAATGCTTTTGGCCATGAAAATACCAAAATATATGTACGCTAATTTATTATTCTCGTCCTTTTCCTTTCTCTTCATTCTTCTATTATTACCATGTTTTTATTAAGAAATGTTTGTTATTCTAGTTTAATGATATAATTTAAAGTTCAACCTTTGTTATTAGTAGACAATAAATTATATTATTTATATGCATTTCAGAGATAGTATTATATTTATGGTATGTAAAATTTATACTTCAGTGCCTGTGAATTTTTATTTCTATACTAATTAACTGCTTTGCAGTTTGATAATTTAGTTTTCTATGTATCTTTTACAGCTAATGATACGGTAAAATAATCTTGTGTGTTTCGACCAAAAAAAATAAAAAAATCTTGTGTGTGTGTATTAAATTGTTCTATGCTCCATTTCAATTATAATTTTTTATAACAATCCGTGCAATGCGTGGGTAAAAGTCTCATTGATTAATTGATAAGTGTGCATGGAGATGCTTCTTCAATTGCCTAGCATTTTCTGCTCTCACCAATTATGAATCAAATCAGGATACTGAGGAGAGCAATCAAAGCTAACAAACAGTAAAAAAGAAATCACACACGGTCCATTAATAATCAATCCTCCAAAATTTGGAAACTATGGTGCTTTTCAATACAAGATTTCCATACCGGAGGGATAAGCAAATAATGGCAATTGCACCAGAACATCTAATATAAGTGAAGCCCCAATTTCCAAGAGCCCAAACGTGTGTATGCCTCTCCGTTTAATAATAACTAAAAAGCCAGAATAATATTAATATGGCTTGCTTTCAAGGCTTCAATCATGTTTCCTCTTCTTCATCATTGCCTCAAACGTTCTTTTTCGAAGTCCCAAAGGTAAGATTATATAAACATTTACCCATAATTTCATGGAAAACTGCAAAGGAATTCCTATTTCATAATTACAAGTGCGGATAAACTTGTCTAACATGCCTATTAACCTGTGATAATACTATCTTTAGGTTGGTGGTGAAGGGCCTCCTCGTCCAGAAGGTATGTGGTTTGGCCATTCCATTATTCTACTTTAGTTCTTCAAGCTTACCATTTGAAATTTCACAGAATTTAGAAATTAACCCCTAAAATTGTATGGTTTTCTAGTGAAGTCGCGTTTTCTTTTTCCCTAGAATGCTCGAAAGCTTGTCACTGCCGTTGCTTGGTGACGTCTCACAGAAGCCATGCCTGTTCTTCTGCAACAAGTGCTGTGCAAAGTGTTTGTGCGTTCCATCGGAACTTATGGCCACAAGAGGGGTGTCCTTGTTACAATAACTGGACAACGGAAGGAGGAAAACCTAAGTGCCCTTGAACAAAATTTGCCTGTTAAGCAGTACTTTTTGCTGGGTTTTGAAGAAAAACTGGGTGTGAAAGAATGTACCTTGTAATAGCATTTGATTGTCACTGAAATAAAGCTTCAAAACCAACTCGAAATTATGGAATATCCAAAATGAAAATGTGTCATTAAATCATTGATTAATCAGCTAGTTGGTTGCATGAACACTCGATAGTATTATCCTCTCTTTTGCTGTCTATGAGGAGATGAGAAGAATTTGATGAACAGGGACAACAAGCTTGTTGGAAGAAATAGTCGGCGGAAGAAACGACTTATCCTTTTAATGCGCAATAAAGAAATTACTCCAGGAACGTATATTGAATCCCAAACGAACGATGGACGATACGACTTCACGTTGGTCCGAATACAATCATGAGAAAAGTATTCACATTCCATAGCATTAATACCTATTATTTCTCAAAGTAGATGAGAGAACCCTTGACTGTTTTTCTTTTGATTAAGAGGATTCTCTTTCTCTCAATTTTGTTCATTAGCGGTTATTTTTATGAAGTTATCCTTTTATGCTTCTCTTCAGAAAAATAACCGCTCATATCTCTTTAAAGGGTACATCTTTAAAATACATTCTATCATAAGTAATAAGTGTCTTTTGGACATATCCCATTATGAACGTACCAAAATGTAACAGAGCTCATAAACATTGCTAACTCCACGTAGAACTTGATGTCCGGACAATGCCCACAAATCCACTCCGACACAACCTAAGTCGGCAGTCTAAATTTATACAGGAAAGGAGGTGGCGCATCACTATCGCTGACAAGGCTGATGTTCAGAAGCATACAAGTCTGTCTGCACCCTGTAGGCTCACAAGTTTCACGATATACAGTTAGATTGGGAGCACTGAAACGCTTAATGTCAGTAGAAAATGAAGGGTGACGTTCTAATGGCGATACAATTAGCTCGAGCCAGTCTCTTTCACATTTTCATCGAAGGATGAATGCTGAACAAAACCAAAAGTATCACCACACAAGGGCTTCTTCTAGACCGTGCAGAAAACTTATGACGACAAGAAAAGAAAGCTTTAGATGTTTTGGTCAATAGTGGTCGTGCCAAGACGCACGGATGTCCCCCATGTAACTTCGTCGTCTGCTTGACTCGGTTTCTTCAAAGCGCCCATTGACGTTCCTTCTTTGTGCCCATTTTATACCAGACAAACCCAAAACTTGCAGCTTCTTTCCTTGCTCAGATAGGTGCATGCGCTCATGTTGTTTCGAAGATTAAAAAGTGAAGAATGCTCGTTAAAATCTAGAATCATAAGTCAACTAAAAGTAGAGATAACGCTTTTCAAGATACTTCAAACATAGTTAAAGAATATTACTTGTTTCAAGCAATAAATTTTAAACTTTCACAGCATGTTTAATATAGCATAACAAGTGCCTAATTGGCTCTCTTTTAACATTTTTCATTGAATTAAAGATTATTACTTTTGGTCATTTATAGGATGGAATTAGTCGCTATTCAATGAATCGGAGAATTGAGCAGTTCACGTAGTGGAAAAAGCCAGTCTCCGAAAGCCAAACAAAGAAGTTTCTTTTGAAAAGCGAGAGACCCCACCTGTCGATGACTAAACAAACCAAGCTGGAGCACGGTTGAGAGGCGGAGGAAATTTCTAGTGGGGCGGCGAACTGCATTCATTTTTATTTTATTTTATTTGTTTAATACGAGGGCAGATTTGGAAGAATCGAAAGGGAGACAAACATCGAATTCCCAGTTTCTATTTAATATGTAAAAGATATGCTGAGGCACATGGGATTTTTGTGTCGTTATTGGCATCGGATTAGACAAAAGTAGGGTGATGCACAAACTCAAGCCATTAAAAAAACATTAGCATGTTCCACAATGACGACCCGAGAGCTTGACCGCGTGGCCATAGAAAGACCCGGGAAAACGGGCCGGCTTTTGGAGGACTACGAAGACTGCAGGCCAATGTGGGACAAAATTGACCTACCACCAACCAATTTAATTTGATGCATCCACCATAAAATCAAAGATTTGTTGCTTAGACGGAGATAAATATTACACGAGTGACTTATGAAAGATTTATTAAATCATGCATTCATCAAATAACTTAAGTTTTTTGAATATTTTACATCTATCTTATGAAATCTCATATTGTATGTCATAATAGGAGACTCTAAGTTCGAATTTTATTAGGACCCATTTGCCTTCGTGGAGCTTCATAAATATAAGGCCGATGGGTTGGGATCCAGACAAGAGTTCACAAAACATTTTTTAATAAGTCATAACTTTTTGAGTCATGAGGGGTTATGAGGCTTGATTTGACCAGAATTTGAATCCGCAATGAAATATCTTTTATCGAAATTTCATGAAACATCTTCTTGCTCCCTAGGTTCATAGTAGACGGGTTGATGCTTGATCTTCATGCCCCTAGGTTCAAGGTAGATAGGATTCTCGGCTGTTTGTGAAATTTTTATTGGTGGTGGGATCACTTGGCGTAAATTATTTTCACCGTTCAATTGACTAAGAGTTGGCTGAACATACTCAAAAGCCGCCATACTTGGTTGGATCGGTATGGAATGATTGAATGTCCTGGGCTAGAGATGACATCGTTCATCACATTAACAACCTTTAGCTCGATCACATCAAAGATGTATCTTGTTATGTGATCCATGTCTTATTTTGTTGTTCCTTGAATAGCCTCTTCACGGTAGCTACCAAAATAGGATTCGGTGCTAACTTCCTCGCTTTCTCCTCCATAAAGTGCGCTTGGGATTTTGATGTAGCCCCTTTGGCTTGGTTCTGCTATTGACTAGAGCATTGGGGTTTTTACCCACAACATGATCAAACTTTGGATGATTCCTTGTTATTGGCATTGTGTAGCCTCAAATAAATTACATTATTCCTACTGGGCATGCAAAAAAGATGTTAAGCCAAAATGTGACTCTGCAACAAATACCTTTCATCGAAAGTTGCTTTTTGATTTTTATTAGAGACAGTATCTGCGGCAATTTTGGACAAGAAATATCATAGGAAGACAAGGTGATCAACAATTTCATTTAAAATGGAATCGAACATCTACAAATTGTGTCGGAATTTAATCGACAACAAAACTTGAGAACGTAAGGATATAACATCATAATTTAATTAACAATGATGCACCCAAAAAATGTAGCAAAGATATACGCTGAAATTTAATCGATGACAAATTGGAAATTATAGCTAAGAAATACGCCAGAATTTAATATACCTCGACAGTTTCTTCGACTTCATCATTTTGATGATTGCTTTATTCCTCTACGTTCATAGTGACTTCTTTAACGATTGCATTTGAGATTGTCCTCCATTTTTTGTCGATTCCTATAAACCATTGATAATTCTATTCATAAATAACCGAATCATATTCTCATTGACTAAGTCTACCGCATGTCGATAATAATTAAAAGTGGGTCATTCTTTGTGTAAATAGGCTTACAACATAATTAATACAAAATCCTGTCTTGTTTTTTCT
>MU091041.1:0-16098 GCA_014858505.1 Corymbia citriodora subsp. variegata
GAAATTTCTATCCATACGTTAATAATTCCTCATTCTTTAACGAAAATATAGAGCAAAAATCTTTTTGTGATTGAGAACTGCAACGATAAAAAGAAAAAGGGGCAAGTTTCCCTTTTTTGGGTGATGGCACTGAGTGACTCAGCTACAACCAAAGCAAGTGCAATCACTTCAGCAATAATTGAACTCTAATTTTCTTGTGATTTATTAGCCTTGGCATCAAGAAGCAATTAATAGTTAAAAGACAATTATTTGATGTGAAATGAGAGATAAAAAGGGAGAATAAAAGGATGGCTAGTTAAAAAGCAGAATCTGCAACACCATGAAGAGACAACCAGATCAACATAAAATCCCATCATTTCGGAGGAAAAGATTACTGTATGATATCTATATCATATCATAAATTGACATAATATCGATAAAATGGATGGAGTTTTTTTTCGTTTCCACAACGACTATTCACTATCATTCATTATAGCACTAGAGGAAAAATGAAATTTCAAATTATGATTGCTACAAAAGTCACAAACTAATAAAATGAGGAAGATGATGAATGGGGACAGGACCCATCACATCACACTCCCACCCAAATGATTTGGTGAGATGGGGTGTGTAAACGTAATCGGTCTGAGCACGAGAGGAAAACGACACCCGAGATCCCACTAGAAGCCGGGAGTGCTCGCCACGTGTCGGTCTCCTAACTTCTCTTTCAAACTCTCTAAATGACAACGCCCATGAGCTCGTAGGGCAAGTCCAGAAGCATAACAATATCAAGTAACATGACGATATAACGTTTTTATACTTAGGATTATATTTTTGGTTTAAATAATTTTATACAAATTGCTAAATACTTAATGGGTAATAAGCAAGTCTAACCAATTGATGTTTATTTATCATGTCATGTGATATATATCTCATAAGATAAGTATAAGTAAACTTCCAAGCACTAAAAACTTATATAAAACTAAATGTGGAGCATAATGGCACCAACTGCCTTTTTAAGCGTTGGTAGTTGTCCACTTTTGCGACGTGATTTTAGGTTATTAAACTGGCAAGGACGGATCTTCTTGCATAGTATATTCTCTATTCGAGTATTATAATGGAGGAGGTGAGCATTCACTACGCGTGCCAATCGCATCTTGGATCTACTCCTCTTGTGCACAAAAGGAAACCTAAAGATATCTAACGAGAAAGTTGCTTGCTTACTTCTTTTTAATTCATTTACTCTAGAGAAATAAGAGCCTAATAAAACAAAATGCATTGTAATGGAGATAAGATTGAAGTGCTCTCTGTATCTGTCTCTATCTCTATCTCTCTCTTTCAATTGAGGTTGTGCAAGAAATATTCAATCTCTGTTCATTAGATTTTTCTAGGATAAGATAACTATCGGGGATGATCTCTTAGTTAACTAAAGTACATGGCAAGTAGTTACTGAAAAAAGATATGTTGACATATTTCACTACCAACTCTTCCATCTCACACCATAATCAAAGAATAATTAGAATATTGACATGATAAGCAATTCAAGATTGATAACGTTATCTCTAGCTCACACCAGAATCAGGGCACAACTGGAATATTTGCAAGATAAGTAATCCAACATTGATTCAAATATTATCTTCATTGGTGTTTACCAATTTTGTTGTCAATATTTATTTCTTTATATTCTTTCTAAGTCTATATATATGAGAGCCATCAGTGAGTGTAATATATGATTCAGAAATAATAATAAAAATACAATTCTTATATCTTTTTTAATTCTTTACATTTATTTCTATATATATATATATATATATATATATATATATATATAGACTAAACCACATTTTTATTTAACAATTAAATTTTTTTGAACATTTAGTAATGATCCCATAAAATTATTGGATATATTGTTAATATAATCTAAATAATATGTTCACATACAAGCCCAATAGGTAAAAGCATGGTTATTTAGGCCCATATGGGCTGGAACCCAATAACTTGCATATATATAAACTTTAGGGTTTCCCTACGCTCGAGGTAACACTGTTGAGCGTTCCAAACTTGACGTCTCTTGGTGTAATACTTCAAGTAACACAAAACACTTTCTTCTCTCTCAAACCTATAACCTCCAACATTCTTGAAGTATTATATTCGTGTGTCGGATTTGAGCGAGTAAGATGTTTTCTTGAAGATTTCATCAAGAAGAATTCAAAGGTATAATTTACTTTTGATTTCGACGGTGGTATCGGGCAGGATCTGAGTTTGAAGTTTCAAGTGATCGAAATCTTTGATTCAAAAACCCAAAAATTATAGCCAATTTTAGAGGGTGAAACCACTTGGGCTTTGTTCTAATCGTCGATACGAACATTTTGAGTGGTCACTCGCGTCGATTGGAGGTTAGACGGAGAAGTTACGGCACCCGGAAGTTTCCATTGGAATTTTCAGCGAATTTTCAGCGAATTTCGAGCGAATTTCGGCGAAAGGGGCAGTCCATCTTAAGGTTTTTGGGTGCTTCAGATATGTTTTTTTTTTTGGTTTGTTTTGGCAAGCGATTTGATCAAGATTAAGAGAGTTATTCGACTTTGTGGTTCCGAAGACTTCAAGGTGCACTCTTTCTAACACTTTGCTCTGATTATAATGGCAAAGCGTAGTTCCTGTGATATTTTAAAGTTACAATCTTTTGATGTTACTGAGTTTTATTGATGGAAATTACATGTTCAATTTGGCATGAAAGAACGTGAGATATTCTATACTGTGTTAAGTGAATTTACATCTACCATTGAAGATGTAGATGAATATCAATGGAACAAAGATGAAGATTTTTGTAGAGATTACTTGTTGAACTCTCTAAATCCTAATCTGGCTATGACTTATAGTGAATATAAGACAGCGAAAGAGATATGGGATCACTTGAATGCTCAGTTCCAAAAACAAGAGGGGCTCTCTAAAACTCTATTAGCGGAGAAATTCTTTGACTTTAAATTCACTATGAATTCAAGCATTACCTCACAGTTAGTTGAATTTGAGAACATGAGGAACAAGCTGAAAGATGATAACTTTGATATGTCCGATAATCTCTTTGTCGGTCTTGTATTGAGCAAGCTACCAACTGAATGGAGTTCTTTTAAGACTGAAATGCACAGACTGAAGGTACAGATAGGACTGGACGAATTAAAGAGGTATATTCACGTTGAGGATCAAAACATTACTAGAAAGAGTTTGGAACAAGTAGGACAACAACAGTCAGCTGCCAACTTAGTTTCACACTCCAATAAACTTCAGAAAAGATTCAAGTCACCAAAAGGTGAATCCTTTAAATCACCAAAAGGTGAATCCTCTTTGCAGTTAGAGGCCAAAAAGACTATCTCCAAAAAGAAGAAGAAGAGTAAGTGCCATAATTGTGGAAAGTGGGGTCACTGGGCAGCAGAGTGTAAGTTACCAAAGAAGCCAAAGGATGACACACCACAAAATAAGGCTAATATGCTAATTAATGAATCTGAGCCTCGGGCCTTCATTGGAATGATGAAGAATGGAAAGGCCTGTGTCTCTTCTGAGTGGTGGTTGGACAGTGGCGCTACTTATCATGCTACAAATGACAAGAACTTACTCATTGAGGTCATAGAAGTGAAAGACTGTGGAAAATTGCAATGGTGGTGAAGCAGATGTGACTCATGCTGGAACTGCAAACTTGATGCTTTCTTCAGGTAAATTACTAACTCTGAAACATGTTAGAGTAGTACATTTACTTAAAAAGAATTTGATATCTATGTGTTTACATGATAAAGCTGGTATGTCTTTTTCAACTATGAATGGTAGAGTAACTTTATATGTCAACTCATGTTATTTCGGTTGTACATTCATGGTTGATGGTATGTATAGGTTGAGTTTAAATACTGATAGCATGAACAATGTGAATTCTACTTTGATTGGTCCAAAGTTGCTACACAATAGACTTGGACATGTGAATTACAGGAAAATGCAACATCTGGCTAGAACTCACAACATTTCATTAGAAACTTCTATTCGATTTGACAAATGTGAAGTGTGTGCACAAGGTAAGATCACTAGAAAACCCTTTAAATTGGTTTCTAAAAGCACACAACTTCTTGAGCTAATACATTCTGACATTTGTGACTTTAGAAATTATATTACTAGAGGTGGCCGGAAGTATTTAATAACATTCATAGACGATTTTTCTAGATACCGTCATGTCTATTTGTTGAAATTGAAAGATGAGGCTTTTGAAAAATTTAAGATTTTCAAGTATAGAGCAGAAAATCAACTCAACTTAAAAATTAAGAGATTTAGGAGTGATAGAAGAGGAGAATATAAAATGACAAGGTTCAAGGAATTTTGTGCTTCAAAAGGTATAATACTTGAAACCACTGTTCTTTATTCATCCCAATCAAATGGTGTTGCAGAGCGTAAGAATATAACATTAACTGAAATGTTAAATTCTATGTTACTTACAGTTGGCATGCCTTCCTCCTATTGGGGAGAAGCAGTTATAACTGATAATCATATCTTGAACATGTTGCCGCACTCTAAATTGTTTATGACACCTTATGAAATATGGCATAAGCGCCATTATAGATATGATACTCTTAAAATTTGTGGTTGTATTACTTATGTAAGCATACAAGATCTTAAGAGAGCTAAGGTAGGACCTAGAACCATTACTTGTGTATATCTAGGTAGTGCATAAGATAGTGCTGCAAATAGGTTTTTAGATCTATCTACTAACACAGTGATAGAATCTAGAGATGCAGTGTTCTTCGAAAACAAGTTTCTCAGAGATCAAGGCTTGAATGTTTCTGGATCTACAGATATGATTTCAGAATCTCTTGTAGAATATGAAGTAGGCCCTTCTGACACTAAGTCCACACAACTAGCTGTTGAACAATTTCCAATTAGAGTATCTACAAGAGAGAGAGTTTCCAAAAGTTTTGGTGATGACTTTGTTACTTACCATTTTAAAGATAATCCATTCTCCTATCAGGAAGCAATGAGATCTAGGGAATCCTTAATGTTGGCAGAAGCCATAGATTATGAAATGAGCTCTCTGTTGCAAAACCACACTTAACAGTTAGTAAATTTGCCAAAAGGGGCTAAGACTATAGGCTGTAAATGGGTATTGAAAAAGAAACTGAATAGTGATGGATCAATAGCCAGATACAAAACACGTTTAGTAGCTAAAGGCTATAAACAACAGAGTGGACTAGATTATTTTGATGTCTATTCACCTGTGTGTCATCTATTAACTATAAGAATTCTTCTTGCTTTGGCATCTATTGAATACTTTGTAGTGCATCAAATGGATGTAAAAACAACTTTTTTAAATTGGGAGTTAAATGAGGAAATTTACATGGAACAACCGGAAGGATATATTATGAAAGGTCTTGATGACAAAGTTTGTAAATTAAATAAATCCTTATATGGTCTTAAGCAAGCACCTAAGATGTGGCATCTTAAATTTGACAAAGTGATAAAGAATTATGGATTTCAGTCTAGTTATTCAGATAAATGCCTTTATCATCGTTTTATGTCAAATAAGATAGTCATCATTTGCTTGTATGTTGATGACATGTTAATTCTTGGTTTCGATCATTCTGTAGTGAGTGATGTGAAAGCTACTTTAGCTAGAGAATTTGACATGAAAGATCTTGGTATTGTTAATACTATTCTTGGCATGAAAGTAAGCTTTAAACGACAAGTCATCTCCCTTAGACAGATTCATTATATTGAGCAGCTACTTTCTACTTGGGGATACGATAAGTGTAAACCGAGTGAGACACCATATAATTATGATAAAAGACTGAGTCCTAATGAAGGAACCAGTGTGGATCAGTTAAAGTACTCGAAACTGATTAGTAGTCTCATGTATGCTATGAGTTGCACTAGATCCGACATAGCATTTACAATTGGCATGCTGAGTCGTTTCACTAGTAATCCTAGTAAAGACCATTGTGATGCCCTCAATAGGCTAATGAGATACCTTAAAGGTACTAAAGATTATGCTCTCTATTATTCTGGTTGTCCTCCAACTGTGGATTGATATTCTGATGCCTCATGGTGTTCAGATATTGAAAATAGTAAGTCCACCAGTGGATATATATTCACTTTAGATAGAGTTGCTATTACTTGGAAATCCAAACGACAGACTTGTATTGCACTGTCGTCTATGGAATCGGAAATTTTTGCATTAGCCTCAGCCGGCGAAGAGGCTGAGTGGATAAAGAATCTGATTATGGATATTCCTTTGACTCGGCTAAAGATTAATTCTTTAAGCCTATTCTGTGATAATCAAGCAGCTGTCCAAGTCGTCAATAATGTTCTCTTTAATTCAAAACGAAGACATGTGAGACTGAAACATGCGTTGTTGAATTATCTGAGAGAACAAGGAGTTATCACCTTGATCGATGTGAGATCAAAGGATAACATAGCCGATACTCTCACTAAAAGTATGCCTAAAGATCGATTATTTAAAATAGTGGGGGAAATGGGGTTAAAGACTACATAGGCAAGTCTTAATTATCATTTACTTACCTTTTACTTACCTTCTAATTGTGTGTCTTGAATTATCAAATCTTCCTTTTTTGGCCACAATGATAAGCACAGTTTATATGTTTCATCGATGTTCACAGTTGCTGATTAATTTGAAAAGGGTGAGTTGTCTTATTCCAAACTTGATGAAGATGACTTTAACCTAATTCAAAGGTTCTATTAGAGAAGATTGTGTCATTCCAAACTTGATGATACAATTCAACTAAGTTGGACTATCCTTTTAGTTAAATGATCTCATTCCAAACTTGATGTTAGATTATTTGACTTTAAGGAATCAGTAACTGTGACATTCCAAATTAAAACATAGAAACAGTTGTTTACATAAGAAGCTTATTGGTCTTGTTTTTAATTGAAACTTGATATTACACAACTAAGTTATTGTAAATGACTTGACTATTGGTCATGTTCTTTTGAAACTAGACAATAGTTATTCTCTTACAAATAAACTTAAGTTGATGGCTCTTTGTAAATCATATTGTTTAGGTCTTGTTCATAATTTATGAAACTGACTTGATACTTATGAACATGATATTATGATGCTTTACGACATCAATATATGTTCTTCTCTGTCTGATGGAATGGTGCTAAGTTTTTATTCAAATGATTGAATTCATAATAATATGAAATTCATATTTGACATTCTACAGGAGATGGCAGAGATGGAGGAGAGCTTCATGAGTGGAATCTTGACCAGGATGATCTACTTGATAAACGAAGATATGTTATTTAGAGTATGTGGAAACTTGATTGTTTAACTGCTATTGCTTATTTTGATGGAGTCCATTTATTTGAGAGTTACATTTTGCTATTTCTATTTTGTGAACATTATTATGATTATTTCTTATATTTGTAAGGCTTTGGACTATTTTGACTGGCCTACTTATACTTGACTATTATGCATATGTTGGTTGTGAACTGAGTCTAAAATTTATTTTAGGAGTTAGGATTTGGATGAGTTTAGACTGAATCTAAAACTCCTAATACTTATTTTGATTTGTTGATCTCATAACAGATTCATGATAATGATGATTCACTTATTTGGATTGCAAATAATGATTGAGTTTAAAACTTTACTGCTGAAAAAAAAAAACTCTTTGACCGATTCGAGTTGATTATTTTGGATTGAATGTGGATGATTCCTGTTTGTTTGAACATTACACTGACCACCGTATTGGATTGTCCTGTATGGTAAACATAGGAGGAGTTTGTTGGATATATTGTTAATATAATCCAAATAATTTGTTCACATACAAGCTCAATAGGTAAAAGCATGGTTATTTGGGTCTATATGGGCTAAAGCCCAATAACTTGCATATATATAAACTCTAGGGTTTCCCTACGCTGGAGGTAACACTGTTGAGCATTCCAAACTTGACGTCTCTTGGTATAATATTTCAAGTAACACAAAACACTTTCTTCTCTCTCAAACCTATAACCTCCAACAAAAATTTCATGTGATATCAGAGAAAAATGTTTTGAGTTTGAATATTTTCGAAACCTTATCATCTAATAGTTTAAGTTTTTAGAATAGTTGATGGTAATCTCATAAAATTTCACGATCACATTCATTTTGTATCAGCTTAAATTTTCAAGGCAATTGTGATGATCTTACTATTTCTCTTATTTATGCGTGGGTGGGTTAAAATCATGGCACGGATATTAAGCCGTACGAAAGCACAAGTCTGAGCCAAAAAAGTAGATCGAAGTAAAAGAAAGGCAAGTCTCGTTCGACCTTGTCCTGAAAGTCACCGATAGACACGTTGACCATAGCGCAGAAATAGGGTGATTGACCCATCTGAATTATAGGACGAGCGGAAATGGTTATGGTGCTAAGCTTGATTTCCTTCAAAGCATTTTTCCTTTAATTTCCCTGGCTTTCAGGTTCTTATACTTGCTTTACTTTTCAGGCAATTTACCTTTGTAGTCATTTAGACCGATCAACAATCTTCATTTTGCTCTTTGCTCTCAGGGGAGCCGGTATGGCTTTTTCACATTCTTATTTAGATCTATCTTTGAAAAGCTTGTTTTGTTGGAAGTTTGCAATTTGTTTGACAACTTGCTAAATATTAATAATTTGGAACAGAAATCCGTTTAATAAATTTTTTATTTCTAGGAATAGATTTAGAACAGAATAAAAAATAAACAAAAAAGTTGCTTCTTTATTTTTGGGAACAATTCCCGAATCAAAGCCAAATCTTTTTTATTTCTCTTTCTCTAATCTTTTTCTTTTTTTTTCCTTCTTCCTTTTGGCTAGTTGCCGACCTCAGCCATGGCCGGCAACCGACCAGATGAGGGCTAGCACCCTTGTCGGCCCCCGAGGACATTGAGCCATGGCAAAGCTCGCCGGCCCCCGGTGACGTCGAGTCGTGAAGCTCGCCGGCCTGAGACTCGCCATGGTTGGGCAAGGCTTACCTCGCTATGGCTTGGCATTGCCGAGGGCTGATGATGCTCCGATGAGGGTGTCGGCCCTCATTTGGCCGATCGCTAGCTGCCAGCAACTTAAGGAAGAAGAAGATGAAAAAGAAAAAAGAAAAGAAAAAAAGAGAAAAATGTATTTAAATCATTAAAAAATTAAAAGAAAATATTTTGGACAAGAAATTTCAAGGTACTTAACAAACGCATCTCTATCCCGGAAATAAAAATTTTGAACAGTTATCAAATGCCTTTAAATGCTCAAAAATTATTCCCAAAAACATAATAAAAAAGAATTATTTCTGAGCAGGAATTGTTCCCGAACACGGAAGCGTTACATACATATCCTTGATCGCTTTGTGGTTGACTAGAGCTAGAGAATGAGTTTTCGTTTGTTTTTCTAATTGTGTGTTTGTCAAATTTGCCTTAGATTAAATTAGCACTGACGATGCGATACAAGTGGTTTTATGAAATTCTAAGACCTCTCATTTGACTCATTATCTGAAGCAATTCTCAGATTTCCGTGTTCCAATCCTATCCTCAATAAGATGGAAATTGTACGTTCATGTATTTGATATTGATTAAAGCACAGCTGCCTCATAGCTTATAAAGCCAACATTTCTATTGGCGTAACCTTTTACGGTTAGATGCCTTGGAAAACATATCCACCGCTTTATGTGCTATGATAGTCCATATACTAGAATATCTACTAGGTGTCAATTATATCACTAGTTCTTGACCTTATCCTCGTTGTTCATTCTCATTCCAAAATTTATGTTGTTTAATCTAATCTCTAAATTTTGGAAAAAAAAAATCAACTCTCAATATGATCCTTCAACTAATTGCATAGCCATGGTACGTTTTGTTTTCCTTTTTTTTCCTTGACACGAAATGCCAATTCAGCAAATGCTGGGGTAAAAAATAAATTACAAGGACCAAAGCATCATTTTAATTTTTTAAGTTAGTAGAGAATCTATTACTCCATTTTCGGACAGGGTGATTTGAGCTTTGCCGACTAATCTGTCTTCTATTTTCCTTTTTCTTCTTCTTCCCCTTTAGCCGTGGTAATCTAATGGTGCGACTGCATGTGGCGTCACTGGTGGTGGTAGCGTCAAGTTTGTTGGTGCTAATGGTGATGGTATTGGGATGACACTAGCGGTGCTAGTATTGTTGGTGGACTCAAAGGAGAAAATAGTTTAAAGAGTCCTAAACCTATTACGTTTTTGTCAATTCAATAATAAATCTATTAAGTTTGCTATTTGAATCAATTCGGTTAATTTTAGTAGGAAATGATTAACGTGGACGTTGGTTGTCTTAAATCGTACAATCGACGTTGATATGGATAATTTTTAGTAATATTTTAACATTTTTTTAAAACTTTTTATTTTTTATTTTCTTAACTATGGCCGGCAAAAGTTGTGACCATCACTTGGCCTTGCTAAGATCTAGACGAGGCTATTGTCGAGATAGCTAATATGAATCACCTAGACGGGGTGAATAGGTGCTTCTAAGACAATTAAAAATTTTGTGGAAAAAAATAGTTTAAGGAATAAAAATCTGAATAATAATAGACAGAAAAAAAAATTGTTTACGCTCAATTGAGATGTTTGAAGTGTTCAGACATTGTGTAGTAAATAAAATGCAATAGATATCAAGGGATAAGATAAATTGCATACAAGTTTTATAGTGACCCGACTTAGGTCAAACCTATGTCATCTCTCCCACGCTGACAACCAATAGGCTAGATTCCGATCAAAAAGTAATTATGATCTAAGTGTAATGCTTTGTGAATGATCTTCACAAATTCACTCAACCACTCAACCTTGTTTTTCTCACTCTTTTCTCACAATTTTGAGCTTAGAGAAGATAATTGAGAATTTTAAATAGTAGTCTACCTTTGGAATTTCAAATTCTGGATCACGTCTTATCCTATACAGCATCTCTGTCTCCTTAAATATCCCTCATTCTCAACTAGCTATTGGAAATCTTGAGAGGTAAATCTTTCAACCTTATCCCGTTGAACAGATTTTTCTTTTAAGGATTTTGTAGCCATTAGAGAGACATGATTGGATCTCGTTGATGAGTATGGTTGCCTATAGAATCAGATTCTAGGTTTTCATAAGTGAGTCTCTTCGATAAGGAAAGAACTTGTCTTGTAGAATTTGATTACTGATCATAGATTGATAGAATCAAATATATTTTAGGCATGAAATCCAGTCTTGATTACTAGCCGTTAGATATATAGATCTTGAAAATATCTAGTAGTGATATATATAATTTGAATTTGCATATCTCCATTTAGATCTAATTAAGGCATGTCAGAATGAGAACGGTTTCTCCATCTGTATAAAGTCCATATATAAGTCTAAATAAATATTGTCCAAGAATTCATTCCTTAGACTTTGTACTTGTTTTTAAATGCATCGAGAATTATATATTAGAACAGGTATAGTTCTGGATAGTTTTGTCAACTTCAAAATCAATTGGGAGTTTTCTCCAACTATCGCGACCTTTGCCTAGACTTGGTGAAGGCTGCAGCCTTTGCCTACTGTGACAAAGCATGATGGAGCTCAAGCCCTCTAGATCTAGCAGCTCGACCTTGACACTGTACAAAGGTTGAGCCTTTCGGATCTAGGGCAAAAGGTTGACATGTGACAAAGCTCGTGGTAGTATAACATGGTCAAGATCTTGAAGATGATAAGCTCGACGGCATTTCAAGGGAATGATGGAGAACAGAGAAAGAAGAAGATTGGTTCGATTTTTTACTTCTAGGTTCAGTGAAGATGGAGAATGAAGAAGGAAGAAGATGAACAAGAAAAGGAAATAAAAAAATTCAAAAGTATTAAAATATTATTAAAAATCATTCATGTCAACACCGGTTGAGTCATGTAGGATAATTTGCATTCGTATAAGCTATTTTTGACCAAAATTGACTGAATTAACTTAATTGACAAAATATGAAAATGTTGAGGATTTCATTGACAAATTTAAAAGGTTTATAGCTGAATTGGCAAAAGTACAATAAATTTTAAGACTTTTGGAGCAATTTTCCTCAAGTTAGGCAATGGTTGTTGAAATCTATTGATTGTGGTGGCCTAGTTTTAGGGGGTGCAATTGGCAGCAATCGTGGTTGAGTTGGGGCCTGGGGAACCAGTTCGCGGAGGTGATGGCCAAAATATCGGTGGTGTTCGAGACCCGGCAAAGGCAGGCTGCGGCATGGGGCCGGAAAATGAAATATATTGACATGAAAGCAAATGGGATCAACTACCATGTAATTTCAGTGGCTTAACCATCGGTTATGAACTTTGGACCACTTCTGAAACAGTTATGAGATGATTACTTTTGGGAAAGCTACCACTGGAATATTCTCTCTCCTTTGGCCATTAAAGCTTCAACCTTTTACTAATTTAGAATTGCTTTACCACAAATAGGCTACTTTGTGGTTAATCACATGGAAAATCTACCTATAAACTGACTCTGTCATGATTAGATTCGTTGAACTTTTCTCTCTCTCTCTCTCTCTCTCCCTCTCTAACATGGGTGATTGTGAAAACCATGAACTTTTACCACTCTGATTAGAGTTCTTGATGCATTGATAAAAGGTCCATAATAGAATTCATAGACTCCGATGTGCTTTTTCCCTGTTCCATTCAATGTGTGCAACCTTTCACGGAAGTAAACATAAAATTTCATTGTTTTTTAATGGCTTTTCCTTTGGGTATTGGAATATTAGATTACTACGTATAGTTTATTACTCCATCATGGGGCTAATTACCAGGTGATGAAATTACTACACGAAGAATCATCTCTCTCTCGCGTTCTTGTCAAGCTTGTGCTGCAATTCAGCCACACATTCTCCGCCATCCCCGGAGATGATCGCCCCCAACCAACAACAATTATATCTCATCGACGGGGGCCTTGACTACCTCACCACCTCCAACAACGGCCACCATCTCTAAACCATATTTATTAACCGGCCAAATAGTGACTTTTGTTCCTTGAACTAAAAAAAAGAATATAAATTCTTTTGGTAACATTAACTAATTTTTCTACTCCCCGGACTAGATATATTTTTGGGAATAGATTTAGAATAGAATCAAGAAATAGAAAAAAAGTTACTTTTTTTTATTTTCGGAAACAACTCAAGAATCAAATGATTTTTCTTTTCTTTTCTTTTCTTCTTCTTCTAGCTAGTCACTAACCTTAGCAATGGTTGATGACTGGCCAAATGAGAATCGGCTACCTTGCCAACCCTTGGTGAGCCTAGCTATGGTGAGGCTCAACCTCACCCTGGGTGGGTGATGCCGACCTTGCAATAGTTGGGTGAGGCCAAGCCTCGAGCTGAGGAGGTCCCCTTGAGGTTGACAAGGTCGTTGGCTCTTGTTTGGCTGGTCTTCAGCCATGGCCGAGGTCAACAACCAGCTAGAGAAAGAAGAAGAAGAAGAAAAGGAAAAAAAGAAAAAGAAAAAATGTAATAATTTTAAAAAAAATGAAAAGAAATTCTATGTTAAAAAAAATTGAGAGTCTTACCAAACATATTTTTATTCCTCTTATATCATATTCTAGAAATAGAAATTTTGTGCATGTAGAGAAAGATTTCGAGTGCTCAGAAACTCGTCTAGGGAATAGAATAAAAAAAAAATTATTTTTGAGCAAAAATTATTATTAGAAATAAAATAGTTACCAAGGGCCCCTCTCTTTCTCTCCCTCTCTCTCCCCCAAATTTGGATATTGCCTTGTCATTGACTATCTTTATTGATAATGTTAGATTTGATAAAATCACTATCAATTTTTCTTAAAGTTTAAATTAATAAATGAATATTTAATTTGATATTTAAATATTCTATGAGATGAGGTATCGTGTCGCTAAAAATGGTGCCTTGCAAATCTCTTTGGAGTGATTTGATGGCGTGGTGACGGCTAGGCCACAAGATTTGAAGTGGTATCTCTTTCTCTTTGAGAGAGAGAGAGAGAGAGAGAACAACTGCAACTTTCGGTGGAACCACCGTAGTGGCGAGGGGGTAAAAGGGGCGTTATGACAGCTCCAAGGCGGGAGAGTTAGGGAGAGATGGAGGTGATAGGTAGTTTAGCGTTTGGTGGAGGCAAGGTACTTGAATTCTATGAAGTGGAAAATACTGCACATCGCCGTGTGTTGGTCTCTCGGCAATCAGCATTAAGCTGCAGCCTACCCAATGTTTTGCCACCAAGGAAAGGCGATCTAGCAGCACTAAGCTTCAGCTTGTAAAAATTAGTCAAAAAAATCAAGGCATGGTCATAGAATATTACGCCAAATGGTTTGTTTTTATTCTTTTGCCAAAAGAAATTAGGGGATCGTACTATAAAATATACGCAGCTCTAGCTTTTATTAAACAATAGTGATAAAGATTGCAATTCTCGAAGACAAAGTAAAGCCTGACTCCATCCGAGACTCCATGAACTCTTGTCTCGATGCTCTGCAAAAAGTATAATTTTTTTTATGGACAGAAAATTTTGGAATCCAGATTGATGGGTTCTCCCTTTAATCATTTCTTTCTTTTAATAATTATTTTCTTTCCACGAGAGTACAATATTTTTATAAACTAGAGGTAAAGAAAAAAGAGGAGGAGAATATGGAGGGGATTGTAGACTTTTGCTTAGCATCTGCTGGCTGAGTCCTCCCACCTTTTAAGTGAATATTAAGAGATATAACGTGATGAGAACCGATGCAATGTCATATCGAATTTCGGTGATACGAATGTTGAAAACTTGCAGTTATGGGATTAACCCGTGTCTGTTGTAAATTGTTGGGTAGGGAATATAAGAATCGCCTTGCTTTTTTAGGAAAAAGAAAACTTTTCTTTCCCTTTAATTTCTTTTAAAAATTTTCTAAACCTTTTCAAGAACTCTAATTCCGGCGCAACTTTGCGTCAACGGTTCAAAGACAAACCCCACACCGACCAGATATTCTTGTGTATAACCTACGCACTATGTTATGTGACAGGTCAACGTGGTATATTACAATAAATAAGTGTGTCCTAATTTATCTTAACTTTTAAACCAAGTAATGAAAGTATTGCTTTTCAAATGTTCTCTATTTTCTTTTCAAACTTCCCTAAAAAAAGAAGTAATTTGAGTACCTAATTGCAACGTCACACTATTCTTTCTTTCATTTACCTATGTAAGTTCTCATAAGTTATAAAATGCAATAGGGGCCCTAGTCGCCGAAAGACTACACTACACCAAATTTCAAAAGTTAGGAATTGCATAAGATAAAATTAAATTTCAAGGATGACATTAAACAATGAGTAAAAATTGAAAGACTACTAATGCCACCTTTAAAGAAGACTTACTGTTGCATTGTCCCTCTTTTTTTTTTTTTTTGAATGTTACATGCGACTTGCTTGAACTCTGGCTAAATTAATTCAGATTGGAGAAAAAGGTTTTTTTTCCATGCACTAGACGTCCGTTCACATAGTTTTACTTTGCAGTGAACAAATCTCTCACAAAAAAAAAAAAAAAAAACTCACAACTGGTTGAAAATCTCTATGTTCCACGAAGTTATATTACCGTCAAAACAAGTTATTTGCAAAGTTCCAAAAATTAAGCAAGCAATCTGACCATTTATCTTATGCAAATAGGACATATCCCATTATACTTTTTTCGATGGGAAACATGCATAGCTCAAAAGCGAGACCTTTGGCGATTAACTAATTAAATCTCATCAAAAGATGTGCACGTTCAACTTCTTTATACTTAGGTCATAGATTTCTCTTTTCTGTTCCCGATGAATGATTACAGAAGAGCCCACATGTGCTGCGTTCGTGCCAAGGCCTAAATAAGCTAGAAAAAAGAGGGAACTCATCGACCCTGGGTCATCACCACTTAATCCTCCTATGCAAACACCACAATCGATCCGCTCACCTTTTGCTGAGGCTAAGGCCGGTCAGAGTTAATTATTATATTAGCCACCTTTAATCATTGTATAAACAAAGAGGCAGCATCATTATCGCTCCTTTATCGCAGTTCGCACCTCCACTCGAGTTTATGTCAATGGAATCTCCTTTCCTCTGCATTCTTAAACTGCGGTTTGCCCCAGTTACATGCGCAACATATGTTCAGCCAGCTTTGGCGCAAACATAAATAAAAGTCCACGAAGAATTTTGC
>MU091042.1:0-16088 GCA_014858505.1 Corymbia citriodora subsp. variegata
TTCATCGTTCCTCCAATGGGTAATCATTCTGGTGAAAGATAAAAAGCCGGGCTTGTTTCCATCTCCTTTCTTGTTTCTCCTTTCTTGTTAAAAGAGAAGGAGAAGTCGCTTCTCTCTCTGTCTCGGCATTTATTGTGATCGGTGCCAACTTTGAAATTGAACGTGTCGATCAACCATTCGTGAAGGGGCTCAGCTCATAAAAACGGTACATAGCTTTTTGGGAGGAGGAGCAGTTTTAGGGCAATTAATAAGTAGTGGTTAAAAAACAAGTGTTACAAGATTTATTTTTGTGTATATATATATGTTTCGATTTTTAAAGAGGTGATTAAATATTATGAGAAAAGTAAGTGTATTAGTAGCCAGTTACAGATTGAGGTTTTAAGCTTGAGAGTACGAGACAAAAATTTTAAACTAATATCTTAAGTGTGTATGTATATATATATGTGCGCGCGCTCGCAGGGAGCCAATTAGCTCCTTAGGCCTGCGATTATTGAACTTCCTAAAAAAAAAATTTAAGGATGGATATTTACTGAATTTTCGGGTTGCAAATTTACATAATTAAGGTATACATAAACGGCCTAAAAGCACTCACTTTTTGAGGAATTCACACAAAAATATCCAGACGCAAAGAGCCTTCACTCTTTCCCCATTCTCACTCCCCCTCCACCTTTAGTCGCCGTTAGTCTCTACCACCTAGTGATCCGTCACCGTCGACGTGGTCTCACCTTCCCTAACCATCGCCACTTGCCATCGAGTCCTTGCGCCATTGCCCATCGCTCATCGACTTGTGTCCTCTTTTACCCAATCATGATCTCAATTGTGACACATGTGATTCAACTCACTCAAGATATTATATGCTTTAATTCATTCAATGTCAAATCTCATGGTTTTATCCTTTGAAGTATAGACATTCTCGAGAGATCACCCATTTTGATAGTGTCTTGCCTAAGCATGTTTAGGATTGGAAAAAGGCATTTTTTTGAGTTAATACTAGCTCCGCATATATAATCCAGATCCGCTCTCCTCAATGTTCAGTACTCACCCATTTAAAATCTTGCGTACAGGCCCTCCTGCCTCAGCAATCATTCCCCCCACCCCCAACCACCGTGCCAGATCGTCACATCTACCATGTGTTCTCTCTCCTTGAGGCTGTATGCTTGCGTCATCGGCTGATGACCTCGCCAAGTCTAGGCTCAGGTATGCTGGACTCTATGTCTAGAACCTGCATCCCACTGGCGACCCATAGAGATTGAGTGTGGCGCTTGGGGGTTAACCTGGGTGGTGACGACGAAGGGGCGAGAATAGCTGGTGGCGACACGAGATGGTGCATGGCCAGCAGGCACATGGTGGCTCTTGTAGTCCTCTCTTCGTGCGCGCGCGTACATACTTGCTTGTGAGGGGGCACAATGGAAAAATAAGGAAAGGAGAAAAAATGGGAAGAAAAATGAATGAAAATTAGAGATCACATGTTCAAATCTCACTAATTATGTACAAACTAGTCTAGGTTAAAACTACATACTCAGGACAAAGATTAGGATTTAACCGGTTCATTGGGCTTGCAAGGTGTTCCATAGGCTTTTGAGTAATTAGATTTCCACATCCATATCCCTAGATTATTAACAAATGGGAAAACGGGGAATTAATATAGGCTATTGAATGAGTCTAATAATGGGGTGTCAATCTCTCGTATGTAAATCTAAGATGTTATCTCATAAACTTAAAGCATTTCAATTCTATATGTTATTTATTGAAATAACAAGTATCTTCAAAGTAGTATTTCGTAAACTCTTCTCGAGAGTGACTAAAAGATGTTCAATTTAAAAAGTCAAGATCAGCGGGAGATAATGGAGTTGAATCGCCTCGTACCAAAGCTTAATGGAATTCAACCCCTCCTGCTGTATATATCTTTTCCGGATTTTGATGTTGGAAAAACTTCTTATGTAATTTGAAGAGGACAAAACATCTACTTGAATTAATATGCTTTCTTGAGTAAGCAGAAGGATATCCTCTACATACACAAGTTAACAATATGACTTCTACAGAGCTTCTTTACTATGAAAAAGAGAACCAGGTAGTGAGTAAAAAGTATTAGAGTTAGAAGGATCTTAGAATTTTGGTGAACAACGAAGAAATGTGGGATCATCAAGGCGCTTGAAGCGACTGAATAGAAGGAAAACAACTTCGATAACATGAGTATGTCAATATGGTTGGAAGGACCAAAACGCAAATAATGAGTAGATCAGAATCGGGTGAAACTGCCAAATCTGTATACGCTCCACGTACCTGGAAGCAAAGACAATCGAATTGGTGCTTTGAAGCCAACTTTAGGCCTCGGAATCCACAAAGTTACGCTCTAGAGATATCAGAATAGGGTTTGCTATTTCTGGCTAAGTGGAGAAAGTGTCAAGCTAGTTCACGGGGGTTGTTTTGTCTTTCTGAGCATTATTTATTAGTTAGCTTCGAGTGGACGTAGAACAGCCCATCTTAACAATTACTTTCATCTATTTGACATCTCCGACTGGCTTAGGAACCTTGAGCGTTGCGTGTTTGAGAGGCTAGTGTGCTAGTGGTGGCTTGAGGATTGTACTCGCCAAACGGTCCTTTGAATTAGACCAACGGCCCGGACCATGACATTTGGTATTAGTGCCTGAGTTGTAGCGAAACACTGTGGGATCATGCAACACTCGAACAACCGAAGATCGTAAACAATTGAGGATTTGGAAGCTAATATGAAAGGGGCATCATTCATGAAACTCGATGAGCAGATCAGGCTCATTGAGAGATCGCACTACGCTATGAGTGATCGAATGGGTATTCTTGAAGATGACATTCGAAACCGTGCACCAACTGCACAAGGGGACGGGATAACTGACTGTGCAAGTGGTCATATTGACGCAAGCCACAGGTTACACCCAATTTTGAGATGGGCTGCATGAAGGTACCAGAACGATGTGCTTACTTTGGCGGCTGGGATGTTAAGCAGCTGGAGAACTTTTTGTTTGACATAGGACAATACCTTGGTACCGTGCGTCCAGACTTGAAGCAGACCAAGGTGGCGATGGTTTCCATGTATCTGTAGGGTGATGCAAAGAGGTGGTGACGGACCAATTATGATGGAGATCCAACATGACCAAGGCACAAGTCAATACCCGGGATGAATTGAAGCAACGGCTGAGGTAACAGCTCTTTCCTAATAGTGCGGGGACATAATGCTCGAAGGGATTACGTGAATTGAAACACGGTAATGACAACCAAAAGTATGTGCGCAAGTTCTTAGCGATGATGCTAGACATCCGAGACATGCCTGAGCCAAGACGGGTTGCTTTACTTCCTGGAAGACTTGAAACCATGGGCCAAACCATGGGCCTAACCGAGCTGCAGAGGTAGCAACTTAGAAACTTGCCTTCGGCACCAGCCGCAACCAAGTGCTTGACTAACTACTCCCTAGCCGGCTAAAGTACAGCGAGAGTGACAAAATTTGACATAAGTAGATACTTTGATGTCAAAACTTCCAAAGTGCATTAAAATACCATTTTTTTTAAAAAGAGATATTTTAGTGCCAACTCTAGTAAAGGGTCTCAGAAATCCTATGTGGCATATTTTTAATAATATAAATCGTCTACGTAACTCGTCAAAGAGTCGAGTCAACTTAGATATCACCCAAAACGATGTCATTTCTATAATTTCCCAAATTTCTATAATTGCCCAAACTAAAGCCCTAAATCAACAAAAAAACGACATCATTTTACCCCCTAAATCGAATTTTAATGTATAAATTAATTAAAATAAATTAAAAGAATGGAAATTATAATAAAAAAGAGCAGTAGCAGCACTCAGCGATGGCCTGCACAGCTCTCGCACCACTATCCCACCATAGTTGGCAAGCGATGGTGGGGGGAGGATCAGTCGAGGTCAGCTAGGGTCACTAGGCATTTTAATGTATATATTAATTAAGATAAATTAAAAGAACCAAATATTTTTTATAAAAAAGGGTAGTAGCAATGTTTGGCGAGGGCCTACACAACTCTCGCTGCCACTGTGGCCGCCCCACATCGTCAGCAGGCAATGATGGGAGGAGGGTCGACCGAGCTCATCAAGTCTTGGGTAAGGGCCAACAAGCCTAGCTGATGCCAACGAGGGCCTACAAGCCCTTGCCTAGATCTAGGGTGAGGTTCACAACCCTTCCTTAAATCCAACAAAGGTCATTGACCCTTGCCTAATCGAGCCAAGGGTCGGTAGCCACTAGCTAGGGCGACGACCCTTGGCCCAACTAGGCGAGGGCCGGTGACCCTTGCCCTAGATTTGGGCAAGGGCTTGCAGGCCCTCATCAGTGTCGGCCAGGGTTGCCAGCCCCTATCTAGGGCCCAACAACCCCAACCAACCCTCCCCCTATCATTGTCAGCCCTTGCCGGCAATGGTGGGGTGACGACGGTCTATGCCGCCCTTGTCGAACACTGTTATGATCTTTTATTTTTTTAAATTTAGCTCTTTTAATTTATTTAATTATTATTTATATTGATTCAAATCCAAAGGCAAAACGACATCATTTTGCATTTAACTCACTGGAAAAATGCCAAATCAACAATTTAGTTAGAAATTTTCACTGTTGGCATTTAAATATCCCATTCTTCTTCAATTTTAGTACTTAAATATACTTTTTGAAAGTTTTAGCATCAAAGCACCCGCTTGTCCCAAGTTTTGCACTTCAGCTCTACGTTTGCCCTACTCCCCCAAGAGGGAACACGAAGAAATTTGGTGTTTCAAACTTGAACGGGGAAAAGTCATTCGAGTTGGGCAAGAGAGGGGGAAGCCTCAAATGGCAACAGTGGACCAAGTTAGGGATTCGCAGCTTGGAATCAGTACCAGTGGAACGACAAGACCCTGGTGAAATGGAGGCAGGCAACCGCAAGCTTGCTTCATGTGCAATGGACCACGTATAGAGTCGTCGAGTGCTCGAAACATGCGATGAAAGTGATGCAGAAAGAGTGCTGAGCCATCATGTCGACTCAGATAGTTAGGGCGAGCACAGAGATGGCTTGAGGATGGGGGCCATATGCTTGCTTCATGCCGTTGAGGGCCAAGCCATCACTAAGGACTCAGGCAAAAGGGATTGCTGAGAACGAGTAGATGTATGAAGAGCTGCAGATTAACGGCTAATCAGCATGGGCCGTGATTGACTCAGATTCAACCCATACCTATGTGGATTTGCTCGGAGCCTGGCGATGGGGACTTTGGATTGGAGAATGACGGAGGTCAAATCAAGGCCTTGAACCCTGAGGCACGCCCGATTGATGGCGTGGCCTGGGGCTACTGGTAAATATTGCGTGGCGGAGAGGGACGGTCATTTTTATGACTTATGTTTTTTAAGGGTGAGTATGATACGGGTTGGGCCAATTCACCTAACCTAAGGACTAACATGCATAGTATTGGTCTCCAATTTTTGGGACCAAGGACCGACTCTATTAGTCTAGTCCGATTTCAAAGTCTACCTAGGACCAATCGATTTTTTTTTTGTTTCATTTTTTGTATTCCTCAAATGGACAAACATAATATTTCAAATTATATATCTATCAACAATATGATACTGAGCAACCAAGTTTTGAACACCAATATATATCAAATATAAATATAAGACAAGATAATAACAAAAATATCACACTTGTAAAAAGAAACAAACCATGAAAATTGACACGCAAGACGAGGGAACATAGTCGTGCAGCAAGGTGAGTGAACAGAGGTGAGCGAAAAGGCAAGGGAGGCCAAGGCGGCAAGTGAAGAGAGGCAAGCCACGAACCAAGCAGTAAGCAAGGTGAGCAGGCGAGCGAGGCCAAGGCAACAAGCCAAACTGAGGCAAGTGAAGAGGGTTTCTTTTTTCTTTTTTTTTGTCAAATTAGGGATGGGTTTCCTTCTACTTTCTAATTTACACAGCAAATTGAATTGCAAAGAAAAGAGAGGAGGATGCGCTAGGGTTTAGAGTGGACGAAAACTCACAAGATATAATATCCAATATTTTTGTAAATAATATATAATATAAATATAAGGTTGGTCTGGGTTGAACCAACTTTTAAACTCTCAAAATCAAGGACCAACTCACACAATGCAAAGTCCAAAGGTCTCAGGATCAAAGACCAACCCAAACCCTTGGAAACTAGACCAAAATCAACCAAGGGAGTTTGGTTCGGCTTTGGGGAAATGCATTTGGGAAAATGCAAATACATTTGGGCTAAAGGGGTTTTTCGAAATGCAAATACCATTTGGTAAATTTTGCATTGTGAAACAACTTTGGCCTAAATGCCGTTTGGTAAATATCACGTTTTGTAAATGGACTTTGGAGAAATTTTTTTTAATAAAAAATTTGTAAATAAAATTTTTTTTTCAGTTTAGCTTCCGGCGGCCAGATTTGGCTGCCGAAAAGCCTAGCCTGAGGTCGGGCGACCTCGGGCGGCAGTCGCCCAGCCGACGCCCCTAGGCGAACGCCTCCGTCGCCTGGTTTTGCGCGGCCCCGGCGGACGGTCGCTTGGGTCTCGCAAACCCAGGCGACGGAGGCGACCGCCTGGGTCTCGCGAACCCAGGCGACGGAGGCGGTTGCCTGGGTCGCCTCCGTTGCTGGGTGCGCGACCCAGGCGCGCGACCGCTGAGGTCGCGCGACCAAAGGCGGCGGTCTCCCCCCTTCGCCGGCGGTCGCCTCCCTTGGCCGACGGTCGTCGGCGCCACGCGGGGAAGATGAAGAAGTCATACGAAGAAGCTTTGCAAGAAGATAAAAGGGGTAAAACGGGAATTCCAATTATTAAATGAGGGTAAGATGGGAAATAAGAAAAATTCATTAACTCCCCTTAGCATTCCGAGAATGCTAGAATGGGAATGCTGCTCTAGAGGTCCATTGGCTCAAAGGCCTTTAGGCCTCTTTGGAAATTGCAAGTGCATTTCCCCAAGGCTCCTTAAAAAATTTGCCAAACGTGATTGCATTTGCTCAAGGGACTTTAGAGCCCCAAAGCCCATTTCAAAGGCTGAACCAAACGGGGTGCAAGTTGGGTTGGTCTGGGGTTGACCCGAGACCAATGCTCACCCCTAAAACTTTTGGGTGAGTTCTCAATCATCCTTGGAATAAGTTTCGAACACAAGTGCTTGCGACACCAATGCCATTCATAGTAGGGGTGATTAGTTCTAAGGTAAGCATGTTTTAGAGTTGCAATGTGAAACCTACCATATTATAATTGATTCTTAGTTTTTATACCTTGGAACCTACTATGTTTGCTTGGAACCGGTTCTAGAACCTATCATGTTTTTCCAGTCCGGTTCCAAGGTTACCCAAGAACTGTATTTTTTCCTTATTAAATTTATTTTTTACAACAAAATCATATGAGATTATAAGTAACAAAACAGTACAAAGCAAAAGATGAATAACAAAAATTTCTATCCATCAAAAATAATAATTCATAAGACAAACACATAGTCACTTATAAAACATAAATTACAAACTACATTGCCCATTCATCCATGAAAATCTAAGGAAAGAGGAAAGACTAGTGAAGAGTTCTGAGGAAGGACAAAGGATGAAGGAGTGTTGAGAGAATTTAGGGAGAAAAAAATTAAGGTTGTAGCTTTTTAGCTTGTAGAATCGATTCCAAAACTGATTTCAAAACAAGGCAGTCCGGCCCATTTCCTGAGTGAGTATTCACTTGGAACCTATTCTAGGACCGATTCCAGTGGGAATTGCTTGTCAGACCTGTTTTTAGACAGTTCATTCCGATTCTTAGATAGAAGCATTTGGTTGCACACGCCTAATTCACATACTCTTTGCCGTTCATGGCAGATTGACCGTGGACTGCTCAAACCCAAAGAAGTAGGCCTAGAGGTGACGGTGGTTTGAGCAAGAGTTACGACCTACAACTGCTAGAATCAAGTTTCTAAGATGAAGTGGCCCGAACACTTCAACTCAAACTTGACTTGGATAAATGTCGATTTAATTGTGTGCATTTTTCGAATGAGTTGCAATTTCTAATCTTTCATTGTAGTGAATAAATCTATTGAGCATTAATGATTCATTTGTTATACAAAAAATGAATGATTTGGAAAATATTTTCCTAAACATGATCGCTAACAAAAATGAATGAATAAAAAAAACTTTCATCATCTACAAAAATGTTTAGGCATAAAAATTGTTGTCGATAATAAATACATTTGTCATTAATTAATTATTAAAGTGATACAAGCAATCACTTTTAAGAAAATATTTTCAAACAATTCATTTTTTACAAACAAATGGAACCTAAATGAAATAAACTCAATTATTTTACATCTAATTTTGAATTGAATGGATAGAAAATGCCTTTATTCACGTAATGAACAAAAGGTGGACTTTAAATTATGAGTATTGCTTATGTAATAAGATATATTACTCTTTTGGACATGTTCCAAATCGATATGATACATTATATATTCAAAGATTTTATCTTTATTTGCATCTATTCAAATTTAAAATCAAGGGATATGTGCAGCAGAAGTCCTAAAACTTGTTAGGATAGTGCAATTGAGTCCTAAAACTTGTAAAAAATGCAATCGAGTCCTAAAACTTGTTACATTGATTCATTTGAGTACTTCCGTTAAAGCTGGCATGACATTTTAAATTATTTGTTAATGCCACATCAGCATTTTAAATTATTTGTTAATGCCACATCAACATTTTAAATTATTATTTTATTCAATCTTATTTTAATTAAATTAAAAAACTGAAAAAGAAAACCTAAAATTTTATTTTAAAAAAATAACTGAAAAAAAAAGGGAGAAGGGTAGGGGCTTCAACCGCCACCGCCGCCGCCCATCGCCGGAAGAGCCAGTGCCGACGGCCCTAGGCAAGGGTGGTCGGCCCTCGCCGTGCCCAGGTGAGGCGGCGACCCTCGTGGCGAGCGCGAGGGCGCCCAGATCTAGGCATGCCGACCCTCACAGGGGCCGGTGACCCTCGCGGCGAGCGCGAGGGCGCCCAGATCTGGCGCACGCCGGCCTCACGGGAGGCGGCGACCCTCGCAGCCAGCGTGAGGCGCCCAGATTTGGCACGCTGGCCCTCACCGGGGCCGGCAACCATCGCCCGCCCTGGCGAGGCGTCACAAGCCCCAGGCGAGGGCCGACGACCATCGCCAGGCCAGGCGAGCCTTGTCGGGGCCTGCGATGCCTCGCCCAGGGTGGGCGATGGTCGCCGCCCCCGTGAGGGCTGGCGTGCCAGATCTGGGCGCCCTCGCGCTCGCGCAAGGGTCGCCGGCCTCACCTCACCTGGTGCCAGCGAGGACTCCCCTCGCCGGGCGATGGTCGCTGGCCCCCCCCCCCACGAGGGCCGGCCTCGGCCTTCCGGCGTGGGCGGCGCAGCGGCTGAAGGAGTCCTCGCTGGCACTTTTTTTTTCCAATTTTGTTTTTGTTTTTTAATCTAATTTAAAAAGAATTGAATAAAAAAAAGCCATGTGGAAAATAAAATTACTTTAAAATGCCACGTGAAAATAAAATTAAAATTAAAATGCCACGTCAGCATTTTCATTAGTCTAAATTGACGGTGTTAACGGAATGACTCAAATGAATCAATATGACAAGTTTTAGAACTTGATTGCACTTTTTGTAAGTTTTAGGACTCAATTGCATATCTTGACAAGTTTTAGGACTTCTACTGAACATATCCCTAAATCAATAAGATAATGAAAACGAGAAATGTTTTATGAAGGTAATAATAGTTTAAAAAAAATTATATCACCTATTTTATAGGTTGACTACATTTAAGAATACTTTTGAAGACGCGTTCTCTTTATTCATCTTTAAGTTTTAATTTAATAAGTAACAAAAGTTTGAGGATGACAAGTCACTAAACTAATGATAATTGGTTGAACATGGCCATGTAACATGTTATCAAGCCACGCAATTATCACAAAGATAAAGTTAAGTGCCATGTGACGATCATACACTTTGCATGAGCATACTTTGATACATATGTTTACTCATTTTAAATTATAGTATGTCTATATAGTTATGAAACCATGTGGTTACCACAAAGATAAAGTTAAGTGCCACGTGACAAGCGCATAATTAAATATTCTCTCAACTTTGGCAATAACTATATTAAGGGCCCACACTTTGGATGGGCATAGTTTGATACATGTGTTTATTCATTTTTCAAAATAAAGTATGCCTACATACATTATTAGAGATTGTTTTCCATTTATTCTTGGCAAATACAAAACAAAATCGGGAGAAAAAACCACCAAAATATCTTAAACTATGTTAATTATAGCCCATTTATCCTTAACTTTTTTGAGATATCAAAAATTCTAATTATGCCCACTATAGCACAGTTACTATAACTTTTTTTTTTGTTATATAAAAAATCCCAAACTTGAATCTTTGTAACACGTTCACTCTCAATCAAGGTTTCATTAGATAAGTTTTCAACTAAAACAGCATCGTTTTTTATTTCACTTAAGCCATATGGATACCGTGTAGTCCACTTAAGCCATATTTTAATGGCTCTCATTGATAGAACTTTGATAAAGGGTAAATGTGCCACACAAGTACAAGTTTGGGCTTTTTATATCATTGAAAAAATTTTAGAGTAAATATATTATAGTAGGCATTATTTAGAGTTTTTAGTAGCTTTTATAGTAGGCATTGTTTATAGTAGACAGATTTTAACGATTCTCATTGATAGAACTTTGACAAATGATTAATTTATCACACAAGTACAAGTTTGGGACTTTTTATATCAGAGAAAATAATATAGAGTAATTATGTTACAGTAGGCATGGTTTAGAGTTTTTAGTGGCTTTTACCCTAAAATTTGGGGACAAAGCATACCGATTACTAATTGGCCAACTAGCCTAGTGGACTGCCAAAAATACATTGGACCTGGTGCTTCTGGTCTAGAACTTTGTTATGATTTTTTTTTACGCCTGATGTCACGCCCCGACTCTTGAGCTCGCGACAACCCCTTCTCTTGGTCGATAGAAAGCGACGTCCCAGGACTCGTCGACGACTATTCATTTTAATCTTTTGTTATGCGCAAGCGAAAGACGAACTATCCCCAGTCCAACAATCAATCAGGGATAGAGGGATGAATAACAAGAACAACCATCACTACTCATTTACACAATTTACTGGATTAACCAACGGAGGATCGTCTTTTGAATTACAAGCCTGACAAAAGGGGCCGATCCATCCTCTAAGCCAGGCCAAAAAGAAACTAGGCTAATCCAGCTATACAGAATGAACCCTCGGGTTCAACACCACGGTCACTCGGACCCATCAAACTCGACTCCGTCAGGTCGATCACTGGAGAAACAGGGGGGGTAGGATTCTCCATAGTGGGTGCACCATTCTAAAGACCTGAAAAAGGTTAACCACGACGGGTTGAGATAAAATCTCAGCAAGTTCTTCCCTTAAGCCCCGATTAGTACACCAACTCAACCCGGGGTATCTCTCCAGAACCACCCCTCACTCAACCCGACCACAAACACCCAGCAATCAGCAATCAAACCACAGACAGGTTCAACCAACAATCAGAGGTCGGTTCGCATGCAACCTTACCCGGTATGCCATACCCTGCACGTTAAATCTCATTCAATGCAAGCAATGCAACCAACAATCGAATAGTCGGTTCGCATGCAACCTTACCCGGTATGCCATACCCTGCACGTTATAAGTCAGCACAATACACGCAATGCACTTGGCCGTTAGATTATGCAGTTCATCAATCACATGTGAGTCGCGTCACAAGCAATCTCACCTGGCCATTGCCACCCCTGCACGTTATCAATTCATGCGTGCGTGCCATAAATGATATGATCACCTCATGCATAATCGGAACCAATGATGCCATGTTTTCTCATGCACTCTCGCATCCACACGTATTTCGATTATTACTGCCCCACAGGGCTACAACTTGGCTGAGGTGCAATGGCGCTACAGCGCCCTTCCTCCGCAGAGGCGCAACCATGCCCTTCCGTGCTATTGCTACGGCGCCCTTCCTCTGCAGAGGCGCAACCGTGCCCTTCAGTGCAGGCCGAGGCGCTACCGCAGAGGCGCAACCGTGCCCTTCCATACCCTTCGAGGTGCCACGGCGCTACGGCGCCCTTCCTCCGCAGAGGCGCAACCGTGCCCTTCCGTGCCCTCCCTTTCCATAATCTCCGATAAATCGGGTTCAACTTAGTGATCACGCAAGCATTCCATCACAATCCACTTATTATCTTTGAGCATTAACCAATGCACACATACTTGCATATAAAACCTCAAATCATTTCTCACAAAAGCGGTCCATTTCCGATGTCCCTCGGACAAACCATTTTCCCAACCTTTCTCATAAAAGCGGTCCATTTCCAGTGTCCCTTGGACAAATCACTTTCTTTCTCATAAAGGCGGTCCATTTCCGATGTCTCTCGGACAAACCATTTTTCCTTTTTTGTGAAATTCACGCGATTCATGCGAATGTTCATGCCACGACACATCAATTTCACTTCATATGATCAAGATACATGAAATTATGCACAATTTCACTTCCGGATGAACAGTGCCGTGAACAGTGCATGTGAACAGTAATCGCAAACAGTAATCCGTGAATAGTAATCAATGAACAGTAATCCGTGAACAGTAATTTCCGAAATTCAATTAATAATAAATTAAATTCAGAAATTAAACAAAACATTGATTAAACACAATTAATCAATCAATTAAGCTAAACATGCTTAATTAACACATAAACCACACATAATCAACATTTAAGCATAATTAAGCAAGATTAAGCTAAGCTAATCCTAATCAAATATCTAACCACCTATCTTAGGGCTAATACACTTAATTAACCCTCCTAAACCAGCATTAACACTAATTAACCCAACCCTAAGCAAGTTTAAGCACTAAATAGGGATTAGGAGCTAAACTCACCCGTTAAGCGGGCCGGAGATGCGGACGCGGTGGTGGCGACGAACCCGACACTCCAAGGCAGTCCCGGGATCAACACAGCAGCAACAACTCGGATTCCCCACTGAACTTCAGAAAACAGCACTGCAGGAGGAGGACAGGGGCTGACCGGAGGAAAACAGCTTGGCCGGAGCTCCGACAAGCGGCGGGCCAGCGATCAATGGCACCTGGGGGTCGAGGGGGAACCACTTGTGGCTGGTATGGGCGGTGATTTGACTGGAATGGGAGAAAAACGGGGGAAAAAGGCGGAACAAAGCTGCTGCAGGCGGAACAGTGACGGTCCGGCAACAGCCGGCTTTCGGCCGGAATACGGGATGGCCGGAGGCTCCTTCCGGCGATCGGACGACGCTATCTGAACGGAAATTCTCTTCCGAACACAACGGCGGGTGGCACAAGACGTGATTCCAACGGAAAGGCCATGAACAACTCGATTTTCGGTGAAAGGTCAGAACTAAAAATTGCAGGAAGGCAAAGGAAGCAAGGGGAGAGAGGACTGCGATTTTGAAGAAGATGAAGAGGAGAGAGAGAGTGAAGTGAGGGCTGGAGATAGGCCTCATCAATGCCATAAATGCTTGCTTCAAATCCCAACCAAATGACATAATCTTCTCTCTCTTCCTTTTTGACTTTTCTCCAAAATATCCAATGGCATTTTGGTCATTTCCACCTTGCACATATCCCAATGTGCCCTTGGGCTGAAAATGAAGGGCGGGCCTAGGAAACGGGCCGGAAAATGAATAGGAACGGGCTCGGGAATTTATTGGGCTCGAAACGGCTCAAGGTGAGACAACGGGCTCGGAAGGGTGAATGCTCGGTTTGGTCCAACGGGCTCGTTTGTTTGTCTCGATCTTCCACGGTGACCATCCTACCTTGAGCGTGTGGCCCACACTACTCTTACCCACCCCACATCCTCGTAGACTCGTTTCCTCGGTCCGAAAATTCCTTTCCCAAAAACTCGGCTCGACCGACACTGTCGACTATTAAGGAAGTATCATCCAAAAGTCCGTCCCGGACGTTCCCGAAAATTCGAAGTCCAATCTTGGATTCTCATACCTTGTCAATTTTGCCCAAATGTCATTTTGGTATAATTCAGACTGACAGGTGGTTTCGAGGATTCACACGTAACCGACTCGTGCCAAACCACGTTCAAGACTTCTCGACACATGGACGTCCTTGACGACATGAAATTGCGAAGGATAGATTCTTATTTCAAAGTACACGATTATCAAGGATCGACATAGGGTCGTTCACGGGTTCGATAACAGTAAACGGAATCACCCGTCGTCCCATTATTTCTGTCCGCGAATCGACTTCTATTCATCCCTAAAATCGGCCTGCATGACTACAGGATCGTCCTTACGCAAATCTCACGGTCAAGTCATTTTCCCAGGTCAAGTTCTTTAGTCGCACGAGTTCTGTCCTCAATAGCCTTTCCTCTCAAGGTCAGTATCTCGGAAATGATTGGGTCCGAGCAGAATCAACCAACAATACATTGGCGAAATTCATGTTCACTCATCCCTAACAGGGCTCGAATTTCAGGATGTCACACCTGAAGTCCACTGTAATTTACCCCATCATCTCCGACTAAGTTGTAGTTTCGACATGGGAAGCCCAACCTTCGAGGAAATACATGGTGAAAGACATCCAAAATCCAAGCAATATTTTTCAAAGAACTTGATATAGGACAATTAAAAAATTGTCTAGTTACGCAAATAGTTTGATAGATATTTATTAGTTTCACTAGCTTTATTTCCCCACAATATGCCAAAGATTGAATGAATAATTAGGAAAAATTCCAAATAAAGGCTCAAAATGCCATTAATTTCTCAAATAAGAGCTCAAAGTGAAACTTGTCTCAAATCGGGGCCTAAATTGCTCTCAATTTCTCAAATAATGATCTAAAGTATACTTTATTTCAAATAAATGCATGAAGTGGCCATGTCAGTCTCAAAAAATGATCTAATCTCAACAACTGGTCAAGGGCATTTTCGTCCTTTACAAAAAAAAATTTCATTTTCCTCCCTTTTTTCTTTATTTTTTTTTCCTTTTTCTATTTTTTTCAAAAAAAGACTAACTAAAAAAAGACTAAAACTTAAAAAAATAAATAAAAAAAAGGAAAACACAAAATTTAAAAATAAAAATAAAAATAACCCACCGCCTGGTTTTTTTCCTCTTTCTTTTAAAGTTTTAGCCTTTTTCTTTTCTTTTTTGTGAATATAAAAAGGAAAAATGAAAGAAAAAAAAAGTAAATGATGAAAATTCCCTTGACCAATCGATGAGGTCAAATTATTCTTTGAGACTAATATGGCCACTTCAGGCATGTATTTGAAATAATATCCACTTCAAACCCTTATTTGAAAAAATAATAGCACTTTAGGCCCCTATTTAAAACAATGTCCACTTTATGCTCCTATTTGAGAAATTGAGGACAACTCGGGCTCTTATTTGGAAATTCCCCAAATAATTACGAAAGGAAATATTAAAAACTCATTTGCAATAAAGTCATTGAAAGAAGAAACCAGAGTTTCCTAGTTTACATTTTTAATATCCCCTATTTTCATATTTGACAACTTGCTTCTGCTACATTATTTTTATATTTTAATTGGTTAACTATTTGTTCGATTGGAAACTTGCTATCCTCTATAGCCCATCAGTTTATCAATCTACATGGTTATAATTTTTGCGTAGGCGACGGAAATGATATTAGTAAGTTTCTTAACTTGTTATCTCTTTTAATGAACTGAAAACATTTTCATCGCAATCTATTTTATGACATTAGCCAAGACTTTCGAGCTATAATGTGTGCATTCCTATGTGCGAGGAATTTTATTTTATAGCATAGCTTACATCATTCAAGAAAATGGCAAGAACAAATAAGGTAAAATAGAGAACCATTCATTCAAAAAGAAAATCATGTATAGCTTGTATGTACTCTAACCACGGCAATTAAGAAAAACATAATTAGCAATCACTTTCAGCAGCAAATAAATAACATCTTAGATGTGTGCAACATAGTATTCATCGTGCACTTCTTGTCCATGGATTGCTGAATCTTTTTCGTCTTTTCCACTGAGATCACCTGATATAATGATGCAAGTAAGACAACAATGACACAATCACCAACATTTAAACCTTTAACCATT
>MU091044.1:0-16046 GCA_014858505.1 Corymbia citriodora subsp. variegata
AGGACGACGGAGAGGGTGGACGCGGAGATCAGCCTGGACGCGACGATACCATCCCTCTCAACAGCTAGATCTGGTTTGCTACTCAGTACCTTTGAGCTCGAGTCTTGGCTCGTCCATGGCTGTGCTAGATCTGGTTTGCTGCTCGACATCTTTGAGCTCGAGTCTTGGCTCGTACACGACTGCCGGCGACGAGCTCAATAGTTTTTCCGGGACGGTGGTAAACTCGAGGATGGCGGCGGCGGCGGCGGAGATAGCCAAGCCCAGCCGGGGCAGAGGTTGAAGATGGCGGAGGAAAAGGAAAATATTAATTTTTTAATTTCTATGTCAATATCTACGTTTCGAAATCTAATATGCCACATCAGCCATTGACATGGCGCTTACTAACAACTTTATTGAGATATTGACATCGAAGAAATTCTTTGCACACAAAATGTATGAAAAAACAACATCATGATCTCGTGAAAAACGGATGAGTTCTTTATCCGATCAGGAGAACCACTTTGTTAGCCACTGCTGCTTAAGATGGCCGCCTGAGTAAATTCCCATTCATTGCATGTCTCTTCATTATGGTGGATTCCTTGTGCAAAAGTTGGTAAAAGCAGTTAATGTCCCGACTCCTGAGCGGCCGGCATGATATTCTTTGACCTTTTTGGCCTCCTCTTTTATCTTTTTAAATTATTTTTTTTGAAAAAATAAAAAAAATCTTGAACAAACGGTACCACTTGACTTTTTGCTCTCGAGCAATGGAAGGGTTGGTTTTAAAGTAATTTGTCACTTCTACCGGGCGAGCCAGTGACGAGTCTGGACCTTTTTATCTTCACGGTGCATTTTGATCGTTCGAATTATTTTGTCAAATGGATTAAGAATGTACATAAATGAGATAGGAACTATCGTTTATATATTCTCTCTCTTATTTGGTGATCGACCATGTATTATAGATTAAGTGGTCGCCAATTTTGGCATTCTTTGGCCCTAGCAACGATCTTATATCTAGCAAGAGCAGAGAAAAAAACCCAATTCTAGCAAGTTAATTGAGAGAGAGACCCCATGGCATGGTGGCCATTAGGGTTATCAAATGGGCGAGTCATATTTGATTAAAAATGATATGACTCGAATTTACCCATTTAACCCTTATTGATTCATTTATACATAATATAAATTTAGTAATCCATACCTGACATATTTATTAAAATACTTCCAATGTTTAATCCATTTTATGAAAATCTATATTTACTTAGTTGCCCACTTCAACAACAAATAACGTGGATGAATTGAAATTTTAATTAAATAGAATATAAGATATTGAAGAAGATGATTTTATTTTGATCATGAATTGCAACGATAAGAACAAAGATTAGAATATTACATAAGAATAACAAAGCCAAATGCGACCAAGGAAAGATATACTCTGGGTTAGGTTTGAGCCCATCTTGCAAGCCTAGCAAGACTTATATGAACTTGGAATGGTTCAAGAAATCCATTATTTTCTCATAGAGGATGAAAAGAGAATTATAAATGTGTATTGGGTTTGGGTAAATCAGGAACCCGTTTAAAATTCTTTTGGGCTTTACCATTCTAAACTTATTTATAACCATTTATAGAAATAACTAACTCATATAACGACTTAACTCATCAAATGCGGCTTTAGAAATTGGTTTATGACTCTTTTTATTAAGTCAATTAGCAATCAAATGAGTATATAAATATAAAACTATGTATTCTTCTAATAGCTTAACATTTTAAAACAATTAATAACGGTCTCATAAAAATCTCATAGGGCATTAGAATAGAAAATCATGAGTTCAAATATTTCCAAACCTCTGTTTGTTGTTTGGTAATGTTTCTATTTATCAAATTTTTTATTAATCTGTTCCCTGAAACAGAAAAATAGCAAAAATCCATTCGGTAACATCAATTAATTTTTATATTCCTCAAAATAGATCACTGGCAAGGGAATACATATACAAGAAGTTAAAAAAAGTTAATATTTTATTTCCAAGAATAATTTATAAAACATGTCATTTATTTTTTCTTCTTCTTCTTCCTTCTCTAGTTGGTCGTCAGAGGCCCAACGACCAGCCAAAGATGAGGTTTGGCGACCTTGCCCGACCATGGTGAGGTCAACTTTGCCTAGCCATGGTAAGACTGACCTTGTCATGGCTTGGTGAAGTCAAGCCTCGCCTAACCTCACTGGAGGCCGACAAGGCTCCACCAAGGCAGGTGAGGTCATTAGCCATTGCTAAGGTCTAGCAACCGGCTAGAGGTGGAAGAAGATAGAGGAAAAAAAGAAAAGATAAAAAAAAAAATTGAAGGTTCTACCAAACGCATTCTTGTTTTTTTCTATTATTGGAATATAAATTTTGCACCAATTACCAAATGTGTTCAAATCTCAAAAACTCGTTTGGGGAACAAAAATATAAAACTTATTTCTAAATAAAATTTGTTCTCGTGAGCAGAAACGTTACCAAACACGCCTCTAATGCATTCTTTTACTTGGAAATTTGTCAAGGGAATATAAATGAAAAATATTATTTTCTAAATACAAATTGTTCCGAGAACATAAATATTTCCAATTGCACCATAAACCTAAGAACATTTTGAACTAAAAAATAATATTTTTACTTAAACTATTTCCATACTCTAAATGGTTGTGGAATATCCTAATTAAGTCAGTGAAAATAGCCTTGAGAATTTATTCGTCAAAATAATAAAGGGAAAGGATGCAAGTTGTTATTTATGGAAAATTCAAGAGTGCACATTATCATAAATAAATAAAAACCATAGTACACATATTAATCAGAGCAATGTGATTTAAGTCCCCTATCTTCTGTTATTTCCCATTCCTTTGTTTTTTTACCAAACTGCATTTTCCTTTCTACTTGCTTTCGTGGTTAAGCTGATTTCTACGTAGGAATTGCCTTCTTGGCACGAACCTTCAAATTGTCAAGGCAAAGGTTTAAGATGCAAAGCCAAGAAATCATGAACGACACAGGGTAGGCAAATTCGAACCTATTCCTAGGAAGACATCTGCACATAGATTCCTAAATTTGTCTTTCTTGTTTCTCACAAAAAGCTGAGGCTCCCAATAACTTCTATCGGACAAAGCCAATGTACATTATTAATAGAATAGATTAAATAAAAGTGCCCACCAACTGAGTCTTTTGTTTTTTTTCTAATGACATAATCTGACCCACTTGAAAAAGGAAAACTAAAGAAAGATGTTCTATCAGCAGAATAGAACCCCAGAAAGTGGGTGAAGTAGATAAGATGCCTGCTATGGTGATTGAAGACGTGATTGGTAGTTATCAAAAGTTACAACATTAACTTTCTGTAATGTTAGAAGAGCATAACTTCACATTTTCCAATTTTTCCTACAATGGCTCGTGATAGACTGACCTCAGGGGCATTTTAGGATACCATATGGGTCCAATGCTAGCCAGCGAATCTTGGAAGACAACAAGTGCAGCTTGACGGCGAAAACTGTAAGAAATGACCGTTTACAGCATGATTGATTATCATATGAAATAATTCCAGCAAAACATGCCCAACATGAACGAGAGGACAATGGCGACTGTTTATCTTCCGAACCATGGTGGGAGACAATGTCCAACACACCAAATTCATCAGACATTCTATTGTATGTAGTTCGTGTACAATCATCACTAGGGAACTCGTACATGTAATTTATTGTGTCAAATTATTTGAAGATATACCTGTACTTCATTATTAATTGAATGAGTGTTTTTTTTTTTTATTGACTTTCCTCAAATGGGTTTCTTATTGTATTATTGTTTGAACAAAATTTGAATAATTTTTTTGAATATTTCACAAGTCAAGTCGAGGAGTATCATTTTGTGCATTGGCAAACACCAATGATGACGTAGGGATTTGAGTGAAGGGAACTTGTGACTTCTTGAGTTCCGCTTCATAGGTTGGGTCTTGTGAGGTTATTCACAACCATCCCTGATTGGCCACCACAATTGAGCAGTTACACCTGACCGTTACACTCGACGTCATCAACTATTCACTAGCAAGTGGTTGCCATTTTCAAATTCAATAGCCAAGAAATTTCTCGCCATCCTAAATTAGGCACCAATGACTTTCTTGGGATAAAATAGGTCTATATTCAACTTTTGATAAGTCATTTCCAAATAATATATTTGCAATTAACAAAATCAAAATTCTATCAAGAAAATTACCAAAAAAGTTGTAAGTCTATTGTAATCGTGTAAATTCAGTTATAATGATTTTTTAATTAATTTAATCATAAACCTTTTACATTTATACCCACTCATAGGTAGCCCGGCTGGTTAGGGCGAACTTGGACTTCGTTGAGGTCTTGGGTTCGATTCCCCGGGGAAGCACCTGTGATTTAAGTGGGGGGCCATGGCGGTGAGTTGCTGTGCTAGTCCCCCCTGAGGAATAGTCGAGGTACGCGCAAGCTGGCCCGGACATCTCGGTCATAAAAAAAAAAAAACCTTTTACATTTATGTCAATTCAGTCTATTCGGCTAAAATTGACTGGTCGGCACTGACATGGATGCCAATTGGCACCGATTGTCTGGCCGACGTTGACGTGGAAATTTCTTTAATAATATTTTATTTTTACAATTTTTTTATTAATTTTTTTTACCTTTTCTTTTCTTTTCTTCCCCCACCGTTCTTCTTCTTCCCTCCACAATGGCTGGTGACACTTGTTGGCCATCGAGCTAGGGCCACGAAGCCCTCACCTGTCGTCGGCAAGGGTCACGGGCCCTCGCCTAGCCTCGCCTAGCCTCACCAAGATCTAGGCGAGGGCTACAAGGGAGGCAACCTCGCCTAATGAAGGCAATCTCACCCGTGGCTAGGGGACCGTGGCTTTGGAAGGGGAGTTATCCATGGGAAAGAAGATGAGGAGGATGCTGCAGAAGAAAAGAAGATGTAGTGATGGTGAGAGAAAGGAAGTTTGTTGCAATTCATGAAGATTTGGTGTAGCATTCATGACTTGAGTGTTACCATAACCTCTCCAACCGCATGTGAGACCGTTATTGCTATTGTCGGGGAGGCCATGGCGAGGATACCCTCACCCAGCTAGGTAATGCCACCTCCCCCACAGCCCCCAAGCCTTGCCAGATCTAGGCAAGGCCAGGTGAGAGCCCATGACCCTCACCGAGGCCTCACTTGTCACTATGGAGGGAAGAAGTAGAATAGTGGGGGTGGGGAGAAGAGAAAAGAATAAAAATAAAAGAAAATTACAATTTTTGAAAAAAATAAAATATTATTAAAAAATTTCTACGTAGATAGCATTGGCCGGACAATTGGCGCCAGTCAATGTCCACGTTAGTGCCGGCCAACCAATTTTAATATAATGGGCTGAATTAGCATAAATGCAAAAGGTTTAAAACCGATTTGATAAAAAAAAATTGATTGAATTTGTATAATTACAATCGATTTATGACTTTTTTGATAATTTTTTCAAATTCTATCTAATCAAATTGGTAATAACCATTTTCATTGCATATATTTCCATCGAGGCATTTTCATAAGTTATGTGTGTCCTCCACTTTGATCAAATGTTGACTTAATATAGCAATGGGAGTTTTTCTCCAACACACGCGACTCCAAAAACTCGAATGAAGTTCTTCGTGGTCTTTTAAGTTTCATAGTACTCTCAAATTTAAGCACTTATATCTTTCATGTAATTTCAATTCCAGGGATGAATCTCGGTCACTCTCTAATCATTTGAAATTTGAATCGCCCTAACACCTCTCGATTTTTTTTGAACCTCTATTTTGGCCCGTCTACACTAATCTATTTGTACATTCCATCTAACTAAAAAATCTTGAGGATCATAACATTTGGAAATATTATAAAAAAAAAGTCCTAAAATTTTCAATTTGATTAATTACTCCAAGACCTTTAAACAATTTGCCAATTGCGTTATTTGGGTTAATTTTGGTGGACAATTACTAACATAGACATTAACTATTTTTTATGGCATAACCAATGTTGATGTGGATTATTTTTATAATTTTTTTTACTTTTATTTTTTATTTATATTATCAAAATTGACCGAAATGACTTAAGTAGCAAATTATTAAAATGTTTATGGCGAAAGTGATCAAATTAAAAAGTCTAAAATTAAATTGATATAAATGTAATATATTTTTAAAAAATTCGTTAATTTTCCAGTAACATTCTTATATCGTGTGTACTATCATCACTCAGCATTCGCGCTTGTTTAGTCAAAGGTTTATGCCAGTTTGAACATTTGAATATATTGGTCTTGCCAAAAAATGACATAACCTTCCATTTTGGGTAAAAGGACTCGTCTCACTAACTGAACAAAATATTTTTTTCTCGGTTAAATAAAAATGTTAAGAGTATGCAAAGCGAAGAATATGTGCGAAGTGCCTGGGAATGCGCGCGGCTACGGACTCATGGAGCCCCACGACTTTGTTGGACACCTTTGCATGAAAAGACACGCCCTTGAAATGGGGGTGCACGGAGACTTGTTTCGAGGAACCTTTTGACTATTTAGCCTACTGATTGGTCCCATCCTTTGACTGTAACGAAGACCAACGCTCCTCATCGTGATTATATTTTTCGAATTTTGATTTTACTTTATCGGGGCGTGAGGTCATTGGAATAAGCACCAAATAACCACCAAATAACGAAGTACAGACTCGGGACCAAAGTCGAGCTTACATTGTGAACGAACTTTCCATCAATTGGTGCCTTGATATTTGCCACGTCATATGAAAAAACTTTTCAATTTCTAACATGTAGATGGAAACTACGGCAACAGATATATATTTATCCAAATGGACTTACTAGCTAATCATTCATCCTAATATTCTGTCAGGATCATGAATTTTGATTTCACTTTATCGGGGTGTGAGGTCTTCAGAAGAAGCACCAAACAACGAAGTACAGACTTGGGACCAAAGTCGAGCTTACATCGCGAACGAACTTTTCATCAATTGGTGCCTTGATATTTGCCACATCATATGGAAAAATCTTTTCAATTTCTAATATGTAGATGGAAACTACGGCGATGGACATGTACTTATCCAAATGGACTGAGTAGCTATTGTTCATTCTAACATTCCATCATAGTCGTGAAACTTTTATAATAACTACTAGAATATTTAAATAATAAACTACACATTCATATATTGACAATAATCTCTCAAAATCTCGTATGGTATCAGAGTTAGAAGTCATGAATTCAAATTTTATCAAACCCTATTTATTTCTCCAAGTAAATTCCCACGCTTAGTATATGCGAAAAAAACCAGATTAAGCGTGAGAAAGATTGTTAATATATATTTAAATAAAAAATTATACATTTATCTAATAACTTAAATTTTTAAAATAGTTAACAGTGATCCCACCAAAATCTCACAATAATGTTCCAATGGGTAGTATATATCCACACCTTCTTCATCGATGAAAAGCATAAAAGAAAGCGATATAAAAAGCTATACACCTCAAAACGACTAGCTACAAAGCAAAGATATTTCAAGAAACCATATGGAACTGAAAAAAAATCAAGTGACCCTTGAGCTATCGGATATGACTATTAAAACTGGAGGTAAAAAGTAGAAGAAAGAAACACCATGGACATCGAATCATGTTTGAGAGGTAAAAGTAGGCTAACCAAACTGTCAACACGCTACTCATCTAATTCGTTTGATAAGGAACATGTAAATAGATTCTTATTCCGAACGTCTTTATTCTTTGATACGAGATTCCTCCTCAAGTGTCGAAGGGGCAACATCAGCGACGATGACTAGTAACTAGAGGCATGGTCCGTCCACCAATGGCTATTACTGGTTCGCAATGGGATTGGGTTTTGGATTGTTTTATGTTATAAAAATCAATCCTAACTATAGCTAGTAATTTATTCTGAAGAATTCTATTTCGTGTGGAATTCACTTCTATACTCTGATTTTTCTTCAAATATGAAGATTGTGGGAATTGAAATTTTATTTCTTGAGGAATCCAATCATCTATAGGATTAAGCAAGGCCTTCGTGTGGATACTTATGGTTGACATTGCAATATTAGAGTGCTTCTATGGTCAAGTGGTGCTTAGGGATGGGCTGCGCAGGGACACAGGGAGTCTACGCCTCGCAACGTAGTCGGGGCGGTGATGTTAGTAGCTCCCCCCCTCCCTGGGTTAATTCACCCCGTTTATAAACGCCGCCTTATCAATTAAAATTGATTATCCACATAATATAAGTAAAACAAAAATGCGTATGTTATTAAACGAATAACAGAGAAAATAAATATAAATAAGTAGAGTTATACTCGTGACATTGTGATCCGACATGTGGATGCGCTTGAAGAAATGAGTTAATAAAAAGTATTTTCCTAATTAACAGAAAATTTATGTTTAAATTCAGAAAATGACTTCATCTTTAAATAATCAGAAATCATTATCTAAAATATGGCTATGTGTGAATGCTTGGGCCCGAAACTTTGTGCTCGGGCGCAAGAATCACAACGTTCCTTCCAGGGTCCCCGATTCTTGCAGTTCGTACCTCGGTGGCCCTACCCTGATCATGTCCCCAACACTTATGCTTGGGTCCATTGAGGCTAAGTCTAGAACCTTGGCACCAAAGCTTGAGTCCCTAGTGCTTGGGCTTGTGTTCCCAAAGGCTAAGCATGAAACTCCGGTATCCATGCTCGGATCCCTAGCACCAAGGCTTGGGTTCACAAAAGGCCATACTTCAGTCCCCAACACTCATGCTTGGGTGCTTAGCACCCTAGTTCAAGTCCATAAAGGCTATGCAAGGGTCCTTAGTGGCTGTGTCCAAATCCCCTTGGCTCGAACACGAGTCCATTGAGACCCAAGCCCTAGACCGTGGCTCTTAAGCTTGGGACCCCATAGCTTATGTTCGAATGCCATGTGCTTGAGCCTGGGTTCATTGAGATCAAGACTCAGATCCCAGTGCTCATACCCAAATCCATTGAGGTTGGGTCCTAAAACCTAGTGCCCATGCCTAGATCATCCACACCTAATCGAGATGAAAGCCTAGGTGCCTTTACTCAGGTCCATCAAGGCTAGGACTTGAACTCAAGCGGTGGGAATTTGGGTAGGTCCGACTTGAGCTTATGGACCTAGGTCCAAGCGTCAAGACCTAGAAACAAGTAGCAAGGTCTCATGCTAACCTTAGTGGACCAAGGCAAGGGCACTGCATCTAGAACCTTGGCCTTGATGGACCATAACTCAAGTGCAAGAGATCCGAGCATGGGCATTGGTTTTTGAGCTCGCATGTTGGGGACTTGAGCACGAACATTGTGTCCTAGGCCAGCCTTGATGAACTCGAGTGCGACTATCGAGAACCTAGGCCTTGGCCTCAACCTAAGCCTCGATGGACCTGAGCGCATTCATAGGAGATCTAGGCTTAGCCTTAATAATTTGGCACAAGCAACAAGGTCTTAGGCCTTGGCCTAGATGGACCAAGGTTCAAGTACAAGAGATCTAAACCCAACCTCAATAAACCTCGGTGTAGGTGTTGAGGTCCTAAACCTAGCCTTGATTAATCAGAGCTCAAGCATGAGGGATTTGAACACAGGCATTGGGGACCCAAGCACAAGGCATGGGGTCCTAGGCTTGACTCCAATGGAATCAAGCCCAGCTTTTGTGGACCTAAGTTCAGGTGCTAAGGACATAGGATTGGTCATCAGGGATCTAGGCATAGGCATTGATGTCCTAGGCCTTGCCTCAATGGACCACGGCTCTAGTGTTGAGGACTTGAGCCTGAATGCTAGGGACCTCTAAGTCACCAAGATCCCTGGACTTGGGTGGCTTAGTCTTTATGGACCCAAGTCCAGGCATGGGGGTCTCGCACTTGAGCTTTGTGAACTAGGGCCTTGGTGTAGTGAGGATTCAAGCTCGGGCCTTGAGCCTAGCTGGCCTCTATGAATCATGGCTTAGATCCTATGAATTTGAACTCACGTCACTAGCGCTTAAATAGTATGTGTATTTAGAAAAATAAAAATTGATATATTTTTTCAAACAACAAAAAAAATATTTGTTAGTTCTTTTTTAGATTTTAGTCGAACAAATAATAATATTATAATTTTCCTGAAAATTGATTTTTAAAAAGATATTTTTCAAAAATGTAACATTTTAGGTGCAATAAATGTAGCCTTGAAAATTATATTTAGTATGTAGGTTCCATTGGCTTGACATTGTCACTGAGCTGGCGAATGGGGCAGGTGAGATATGCCTCAAGGGATTTTTGGCCCAATCCGAACTAGGTCTGGCTTTTTATAAGCCCTATGATCAATTGACTTGGCCATCACTCGACTTGAGCAAGGCCAATTTGGTTTAAATTCCCAATTTTGTTAGGAAAAAAAATTATTTTTTGGGTATCAAATTTCAGAAATCAAGCATTTTGTTATTGTGAAATTAGTTAATTTTATTTCAACAAGGAAAAAACAGAAGACGTAACTTTTAATTCGACTGAAATGTAAGTAAAATCTAGAATAACTCGACGCATGGTGCCAGAGGTCAAAGGCTCTGAGCCTATTAGGCCAGTCCAACCTTTCAGGCTTCCAGAGCTATTTGGACACCTCCAATAGTCACGTTGCAAAATATATGGTTTTTCTCGATAAATTGACATATAATATATATTCAAGAATAATTACATTATTAATCCATTCTTTAAGGTGTGCAACATCATATTTTGTGGCCTGCCATCTTACATTTTTCAGAAAAAAACATTATAGGGGTGGTCAATTTACAATCAACAATCATTGAGCATGGTTGATTTAGTGGTCATATGCTCAATTGATCTCTCAAGATGTCACAAAATCGAGTCATATCATGAACAAAACATTCGATTGATTTGTGATCTTGGGCCCTGCTATCTCATGTGGAGTGGACACGTCATCCCCCATAGGGGCTATAACAACACATTCACCGATCTAGAACCTTAGAGTTTGGGTTGCGCAAGTTAGCTATGACTTGAATTATCATTTCATAGCAGACGTGGGATTTTTGTGATAACACACAAGGAGACATGGTCATTAGCTGTAGATCCAAGCAAAGGAGGAGTTGTCTTGGAATGCTCAGACAATTTCAGTGAAATTCCAACCTTCTGCACTTCTCGTTTTGTAATCGAAATCCCATATGCATCTGTAGTTTTTAGGGAGGATTTTTTTTCTCGTGCCGAGGGACATTACCACTTTTATCCATTTCTTTGGTGGTAACTCGAGTCCTTTATCCTTAACTGATAGATTGATCCTTTCATATATTGGTCCATCTACCTCAGTCTGACTTCCCTGTTCTAATCGTCTAAACACATTCCATCAAACACCTTTCAGCGAACCCTTCCACACACTTTATTCATCAAATACGTTTAACATCCTCTAATTCTAACCCCACATCAGCTAACTTCCATTATAGTTATAAGCTCCTCAGCTCGAAATTGAAAATTAAAGGCAGTAAAGAACGCAACTTGTTGACAACTGGGAGACATTATTACGAAGAAGAGAATCTTGATTGGAATAACATTAAATGGAGAACAAATATTACTTAATTTCCTCAGGCATTACAAAAAGCTTTAATCAATAATTCGGTACTCTAATAAGCTTAATGGTTTGCCTGTCCTAACAATGCCTATTTAAACGTCCAATCCAAAAACTTAACTTATAAGAAGAGAGACGTATATATATAAATAAAGAGTATATAAAATCCACAAACAAACGACCTATGATACTTCGATAATGCTGTTGACAAGCTCGTCCACGTAGGACAAAGGTCTTTCTTCGCTACTGAATCTCTCCAAGTCAAAATATTATGCATGGACGCAACACTGATCCTAATATTTTCGCTGTTCTGGGCCACTTAGCACAACCCGGCCCATTCACAAGGCCGGTCCACTTACAAGCCCATGCGCAGCAACGGTACGTCTTTCGTTCAAAGCCGTTTCATCGATGCTCTCTTCAATAACCGAGCCGTTAAATCGGTACAATGAGCAATGGCAAAAGTTGAGTCCAACATCTTGTCAAAATAGCAACGAGATCATATTTTCCTAACATTACTTTTTAGCCTTTTTTATTATGAGATAGCAGCTGGTTTTCCTTTGAATTCCTCAAGAATGTTTATCTGCAAGATGAAAAGAAAAAATAACATCACACGAAAGCAGCGAATCTATGTAGGAAGTAAAACACAACCCTTTTGAAACAAATTTGTATTCTACTTAAGGAGGGGAATATTTAAGCCAACGTCGATTATCAAATGTGCTATTTAATTAAAGCAGTAAGTACAAGCTATTTTGATGGAGTTTCAACTTTCACTTTGATTCTCACGTCGTGAGTACAGTTAAAGAGATTCGTATTGATTTGTCTATCCAATAACCAATATGCTTTTGTAAAGCTAGAATTTAATCTTTCCATGGTTTTTATCATAATCATGTTCGATCTCATTCATTTACCATTGGCGAAGCCACATAGTGAAATCATCATTAATTGATGTGGGCGCAATGATTATCAAACAAGTTAGATTGATTTAACAGATAAAAATGGGTAAATATCAAATCGATTTGACTTTTACAATTTAGCATCTTAGAACTCAGCACTTGAATTTTAATTATATAATATTAAGTTTGCCAACGGACCGGTCTAAGAATCACTCGCTAATGCAAATGGAGCTAGACATTAGCAATTCACAAGCCCAAGAGTTGGTCATCTCTTTATATCTTAAGGTACAATGAATATGTTGGTCAATTATTCCAATCAAAAGATCGACATACTTCATGAAAAATGAACATATAATCAACTTATGGCTATTAAACACACGTAACACTGAATGCCTCAACTCCTTAAAAATACATAAAAGTTAAGTTCATGGCACAAAATCATCAATTACTTTCGAGGAAGTGTCAATATGGACATGCCTAAAAAAAGTGGTGGGTGTCGAGAAAAATCTTTCACGGCTTCCCAGCTTTCCATCACCGAAAAAGAAAAGAAAAGATAAAAAAAACAATCAAGGAGATAGAGAAACGACAGGCCAGCGTAAAGGTCGGTCCAATCACATAATTGTCGATATCGATTGTGGTAAATTCTGGGTCCAAAAGTTTTCGAGTGCTCTCCGCCTTTTTGTTATCGATCATCTAGAGGAATCTCTATGCACGAGATCGAATAAATCCGAAATATTACCAGAGCAACGTGTTTGGAATTTCTCCTTTTTCCAAAAGAAAGGAACAGTCGTGATAACAGTGAGAAGACGATGTTCATGTGGAGCCCTTGATTCACCGCCGCGCCAACGACCTCCACACGCTGAAAATAAAGAGGACCGTCAGTGATGGAGAGAGGCAACACAGGAGCACGCTCTGCAGGTTTCCCCTTTTTGTCTCGGAGTGTGTTATGAACATTTTGGCCGAATCTAGACTATAATATATTAAAATGTGGAAAAGGAAGAGGAAATAAGTGCGTTAGAAGAAGTTGTGAACATGGTATAATTCAATCTTAGAAACGTTATTAGTAGGGATAAGCATATTTCTACGATAGAATATGGAATCGAACAACTAGATTAATAGGGAACTTGTCCAATTCCAAATTATAAAGTTCGCATGCTAGGTTTCAAGTTTAAAAAATTGGAGAACTTATTTTCATGGATAGATTTAAGATTCTAGGTAAGACGAATTTGGAATTTTAAATAGGCAATCGGAAACTTAGAACAAGTTTTTGTGTTTTTCTCGATCTATATCTTCGCACAATTATACAATATTCTATAACGTCCAATGATGAGTGTATAATTTGGAACCATTAATCTAAACTTCCATTTTATGATTAACTTTTACTTTGTTAATATTTCATATTATTTGTGTGCCTAAATATAAATTGTGGTCTATGGATTGTAGTAACAAGTGATGAATAAAGTAGAATCTGAATAAAACCTGAAATTGACTCTGAAATCTATAATAGGGTAAGTTTCAAGTTTTAGGTGAAACCTGTATGGAACCTTGACCCGTTCACTCATAATTATTAAAATGATTAAGTGTCACAAATTTTTACAATATGTAGGTTTTAGGTTTTAAGTGGAATATGTACGGAACCTTGTAGAAGTTGAAACCACTCATCCCTAATTATTAGGACGATTTAGTGTCACAAATTTTTGGAATATGTAATCCAGTTGTTTTGATTGTGTTTCTCTCACAAACTACTTTTTGTGTAGAGAAAAGATTTAACTTGTGATGAATTTGTCTTTCCAAATCACAACTCATTATCGCCTTTACGTCATTAGTTGTAGTATATGTAAATAAATTAAAAACGACGAGCCCTGTTGAAAGAATTTGATGTTCTCCAATACTTTTCATAGCCGACATCACGACTGGTCATAATCGACCGCCAACATGGAACGAAGCATCATGCTCATGCTAAATGCCAACAACCAAGCTTGATTTCTCGAATCCGCGGTGAGGGTGACCCGCCATATTTATTCAAGTCCAAAAAAAAATCTAACCTCAATTTCATGTACGTCCGGCAAAATTGAGCTGGACTCTCCATGCCGATATCCGATCCCTCCAAGAGGTTTTTGTGTTCCAATCTTTCAACGAATGGACTAGACTTGGAGGTTTTCTGCTTGTGGACCATCCATGTATGGTACACTTTTGGAGAACCACTTTTGAGGACCACAGCTTGAAGTATGTTGAATAATTATGCATGTGCATACAAATTATGAACCATGATTAGAAGTGGGCACTGACATGACTCGTCGAATGCATACTTATATGCTTCTCATAATTCATAGCACAAACATTTCTCAAATTTATGGAAATTGCTCACAATTAATTTCTCTCGTTGTATGTGTTCATATTATTCATAACTTGTAGAAGTCCAATAAGAGATGAATGTTGATGGAAAGTTCCTCCAATCAAAAATCGGCAATAATAGTACCCTTTCAATTTCAAATACCATCATTCATCTGTACCTTCATGATTAGATGGGGTTCAATCTCCAAATTCACTTATGAGTCTGCATTATTTTCAAATGGCGAAATGACAATCATTATTATTATACCGTCTCATTGCAGCATCGGAAGATGAAACATTTCCTCCCCGACAAAGCTAAATTTAAGAAACTCTAAAAACAGGATGGCCGAGGTTGAAGGTTTCACATTAAGGGCAGATCCCTGAAAAAGGTTGGAAGAGCATTTTCTCTTCCTTTTCTTGTAGAGATACAGTCATAGCTATCTAGACAATAAATAACAGCGCAGAAAACAGTACAGAACCTTTGTGTTATAGTGAAGAAAGACTGATGTGAGTGTTATAAATTAGGTATGATTGACTCGACCTGCTAAAGTAAATCTGCCTACTACTCGGATCCACATTATATGATGCCAGGCGCATCCTACCAAAAATAGACAACTGTCTGATCCGACCCTTTCTCTTCTGCAACTTCCTGCTGAACTACATCATTACTGTTGGCCACCACTCTCTACAGTCGTTTACTGCTGTTTGTGTAATGACTTCCATTCCTACAGCTTTCCATATTTACAGCTTTATCTTGATGAGTAGGTAGATCATTCTGGGCTCTTTTTCATTGACGATTAAGACGACAAAAAAAGTATTTTTTTAATACTTCAGCGTTAAGATTTAATATATTATATAAATTTGGAATAAAAAAAGGTAGAACTTCCATACTGTGGAACTCCTGAGGTATTGAGCACCAGGCGCTAAGCAATCACTTGTAAACTGAGAGCGGCACAAGAAGAAGAAGAAGAAGAAGAAGAAGAAGAAGCAGCTCGTGAAGGAAGAAATGAACCAACTAGAACAAAACAAGACAAATCCACACCCCCTTTGCCTTTAGGATGACTGACTCAGAGAGGGAACATTTCAAGGGGGGAACAAACAGCGGTCATGACGAAGACGCAGTAACGACGAGACACGGAAGAAAAGTTCCTCAGAAGAACATGGGAGAAATAAATACACCAGAAGAGAAGAAAAAGCCGTCCAGACTGTTCAAAGTGACGCGAGCAACGGACTTCCTCTAGTAGTCGGTGGTGGGCAACGGCTCGTGGCCGGAGTGGCCGATGAAGAAAACCTCG